>JANPWX010000042.1:4629784-4683821 GCA_024734555.1 Trochalopteron elliotii
TTTCCTTGAATTTCCTTTCCTTGAATTTCCTTGAATTTCCTTTCCTTGAATTTCCTTGAATTTCCTTTCCTTTCCCTTTCTTCTTGCTACAACTTTTCCTATCCCAAGCCAGGAGAACAGGCATGGAAAATCTGCACATGTTCAGTCCTAGGCAGAAAATGAACATATTTCTGCCCCAACTTTGCATTTCTCTCTATGTCTGCATCATAACCAAATGCTGCTGATATCAGTTATGGCAGGACTTTGTGCTCAGGTTGTCAAGGGCAACACAAAAGAGAGTAATCATTTAGGGCTTTTTCTCTTAGTCTCTCTCCCATTTCTATCTAAAAAAACCCAAATAAACAAAACCTCAAAGCCATTCTCTAATTAAAAATAACAGAAAAGCATCAGGTTTGGCCAGTTTTAATTTACTATTGAAAAACACATAGTGCTTTTTGTCCCCATTCCCACAAATGTATATGTCTCTCAGTTTCCTCTGTCAAGGTTTGATTCATCTCTTTTGTTTACGGTTATAAATGACAATTTGCTGACTAATCTGCTCCAGAAAATCACAATCTGGAGACCAGCAGTGGAGCAAGTGCCAGGAGATGCCTTTTGGAGCAAACATAAGAGTATTGCAGTATTGCCATGGTAGAAGGCTGCCTTTTTGAAAAGGCTGGTAATGATTTTCTTTCAAAGCCAGACCAGCAAGTTCTACAGAAAGAACAGATTTTTTCACAGATTTAAAGGACCTGATTTTCTGATATTAGTCATAATAATTTTGGGACCTTCCTGGCAGACTGTGTGAAGTTGTTATTGACTTTGTTAGGAAATAATGAGCCTTTTTTCGGTCATCTGAGAAATTTGCTTATAATAAGTTTTTCTACCTCTTTTTTTGGTGTTACTTTAATAGATTTGGTGTTTCCCCACAGAGGGGATAGGTACTACAGAGACAAAGTACATGCCATAAGCATTCAGTACAAAAAACCGATTACAACTCTGTAATATAATCAGCAGTAAGGTCCTTAATTATTGTTATTGAACCTTGCAGCTGTAATAAGTTTTCCTTTATTTTTTGCATTCTCTTCAACAGTTTCAATATTTTCCTTTGGCATTTCTTTTCTATATAGTATCTAACAACAAATAAGGACAAAACCCTCATTCTGGCTGTCAAAAAAACCCCAAAATTCCTAAGATGTTATACCCAGAAACAGGGAAATACAAGGAGCCTAAAAATTAATTTTCAAATGTTAGGTTTTCTGGGCACAACCCTGAGTTGGAAATAGAAGTCAGGTTACTGTGGGGGTTTTTGTGAGTGCTGAATTTGTTTTTATTTGTGCTTGAATTTGTTTATGTTGCTTTGGGGTTCTTTCAGTTAATGCCTTTGAGAGCTGAACTGGCATAGTCTATATTTAAAAGACATGCAATAAAAACAACATCTTTCCACTGTGTCCAAATTTGTTATTTCCCACTCGTAGGAGAGAATAAATTGTTTATATATATATATACATATATATATATATATGCCTATATTTATATGCATATATATACATACATGGTGGGGGTTTCTGTTGGGAACTATTGGGTTATTGTACTCCAAAAATGGATGTTTTATCATGGAAAAAAAGTTGTACACAATATTCAGGAACAACATTTTAGAGGAACAATTAAAAAAATAGCTCAAAGAGGGAACATCAGGAAATAATACAGAAAATTGTCCCTAATTGACCCATGCCCTTTCCTGTGGGTCTTGATCAGATGTGGATCAGATCAAATGAATGTGGGTCTTTTTCAGACAGTCCAGGTATACAAGGTAATTCTCATCACTTAGGATTTTCTTTAAATTATGTACCACACATCCTCAGGACTGTTCTTAGGTCCCCATGGACAAGCAAGTAGTATTTTTTTACTATATTAAGAATTTAGCTGGGTACAAAAGATTTAAACAGATTTTCTGACTTTTCTATAAGTTCCTGGCATGAACCCAGTGAATCACTGCACCACTGTGTCTCATGAAATCATGAAAAAGGGACAGGGGGATTTGCTGTCAAAAACTGGGACAAAAGAGGCATCTTACAGCTTAATAAAATAGCCAGTGGACTGGGAAATGCTCTTGGCTGTTTATACCAGTAATGATTGCACATGATGCAGTTAGTGTTTTATGTTTTGCTATCCCCAGTAATGTCTGCAGCACCATATTAATTGTTTCTGTTCCAAAGAATGGAAACAGATAGCTGAGGCCAGCCCATGTGGGGAAAGCAGCTGTTGAGCTCCAGTGATCTGAGCCCACTCAGACTCTGGCAGCTGAGGTGGCCACACCATGGTAGTTACTGTACAACCCTTTAGTCAGCACGTCTGTTTTAAAGACTTTGTACTCCCAGAATTCATACATAGCTTTTAATTATATGAACTTCAGCTCATGACTGGTCCAGAAAACAGGTGACTGATAAGTATATTTATACAGTAAAGCCAGGCAGAAGAAACCAAACCAGTCTGCACAAAAGCAGATTAATAAGCTAACCCTGTGCATGTGTGTATTCCAGAATATATATTTCTTCTTAAAGAAGGATCTTATGGGATTTATTAAATTACTGATAGCATTTCATTATATTTTCTGAAGAAAAAGGAGTATGTTCCTCTATGGCTGACAAAAATCTAAATGGGGAGCTGAGAAGCTATGAAAGGACTACAATAAAACATTCAACGGTTTAGACTTACTGGCTAATTTACCTTGTGATGAAAAGTTTTGTAATGAATGAAGTTGAGAATATCTATGGATTCTTTAGAACATTCAGTATCCAGCTGGCTTAGGAGAACAGTGCACCAAAACTTTAAGAGCATGTAGTCAACCTGTCTATTGTGTGTTGCTGAATGTGCCTTTTTTTGTTCCTGATTGTGTAATTTGGCATTGCATTCCCAGCACTGTGTTTTAGTTCACCCAAGCAGAGATATTGTGATGTCTGTCTCATAATAATAATGCACACAAAATAAAGTACCTTTGGTGTCACCCCTCTCCACATGATATTAGGACACTGAGAATGATAACAGTGGTAGAAAAGAAGCTGTGAACCAATTTACTCCTCTGCCTCATTTTTTATAATCACACAAGTGTACATGCAATCAAGTAAGTTATAATATATAACTTGCCACACATGAACCTAAAAATATACCATAAATTACACATAAATGAATAAAATAAACCAGTGCTAGGAGGGAGTGGAGTGAGAAGTAAAGAGAACGTGAAGTAAGAAAAATAAATCACATTGTATGTCTTCAGAGTTAATGTCACAGAAAATGAAAATGCGACCTTTGCTGGAAGATACAATAAAGGCTTAAGGAATCAGAGTGCCAAATCAAGTGCCTTTGAACAAGAATGGGGGGATCCAGGGTTACTGTGCTGTGCTTCTGCCAGTCTGCTTCCAGGGAAATTGTTCCTTTGCTTCCATCACGTCATAATCACACAATGAAACTGAAGACACATTCCCATTGTTTGGGATATGACAGAGGAATTATCTGAATGTTCTTATGAAAAACTAAAACCATTTTCAGTGCAGGGTATATCACCTTCCTTTATGTTTCAAAAAGAATCCCTTCCAAATGAAGATCTTGCTTAATAGATTGAATGATGGGGGTGGTGAAGCATCTAATAGTGTGGCAAACTACCTCATCACCTCTAACAAATTCAAGACAATATCTAGATGACATTTCTATGTGATGGATGCATAAAGCTTGTTTTCAATCTTCCACCTAGTAAAACCTCCCAGATGTTTTGGTCTCACTGCTTTTTTTAAAAAAAGTTAATAGAATTGTGAAGAGAGTGTAGGAAATAATTCCAGAGATTAATGAGAAATATTGTGGACAGACAGTCAATGGGAACAACCTATTTAGTTTGTGAATCGTATGATGGAGAGGTACCTTGTTTATAATAAGTGAACAATTTTGTCAGAAGAAAGTACCAGATAATAAAGAGCTCTCTGTCTTGGAGGAGAATAACTAATAGCTGCAAACACATTCAGAGAGAATCAAGGTCTAAATATTTATCCCTGATGGTGATAAAATACTGGAATAACTGTAAAAGCACCAGGAGATTTTCAGTTTCTAGATAACTTCAGTGGTGTGGTTGCTGCTGCCAAGGATTGGCTTTAGCAGCCTGTCACAAGTTCTGGAAGGATGGGTGAGATGGGTTAAAGCTTCTGTGGTCATACTGTAAGAGCTAATGGTCCCTCCAGGCTTCAGAGTCTATCAACCTATTAATTAGCAGCTAATTAGCAGCTGGTAGCAATAATAGGCTATTATCTTGTAGCAAATCAGCCAGTAGAGGAACAAGTGATACACACCCTGGCACATTATATGACTAACACTCATTTTTAACAGTCTTCCGCTATTTAGCATGAATTGACATAAGTCCTCTGAGTCATACAGATGAATAAACAGATTTAGCCACACAATAGAGTCATCCTAACCTTAGGGACCTCGTCTGCCCTTGCTTTGTCTTCAAGTCCTAACGCAGACATGAAGGGAAAAAAAAATCTGTGATAGTCTTTTCATTAGAAAGCTTTTGTGCTCTTTTTTGAACCACACAATCCATTTTAGTGCTTAGTAAAATTAATAATCATGAAAGGGTAGGGGCCATGCAAAAGTTTACATTTAAAAAAAAAAAAATTGTTGTGTTATTTTTTGTAGCCTAAAACCATTCTAGGTGTACTGTAACTTAAAAACTAGGTTAAAGTTTTGAGTTTCCACGTACTCCTTGGAAACATTAGCAAAAATACTTTTTAAAGTTTTCTCAAAATTATTTTGGGGAGAGCACCATATTGTTCACCCACGCCTGATAACGCTTTCTTCTTGTTTGCTTTCTTTAATTAACGTTAGCTTCTTGATACATCCTGTCAATTGTCATCCTGGAAATCTAAGAACTGAGCCAGGAAAAGAAATGTTGTCGTAGGTTGCTCCCAAAATCTACATTCTATACTTTTTCCTTTGTCAAAAGGAAGATAGAAACTTTTCTAAAGAGTCACCCTGAAAACCCATGCTGGATTATGCTCTGGGCAATAAAACATTAGTATTATCCTTGTGAGAGTAGCCTTTATGAATGCTCACATTAACAGTCACTTTTCCCATCTGTGGAAAGCAGCATGAATATTTTCCTCACTGGCAGGAGTAACTTCTCACTCATTAACAGACTGTAAGGCAGATGTCCTCCAGAAACATCAAACGAAATCCACAGTACTCATGTACATTCATTAGCCCCCAGATTATTTTTTTTTAAAATTCTTCATTTATAGTCTAAATATTCCTACTACAAAAAGCTGGCACTTGTATACACAATAGCCCTGCATTTTGTGCATGGACCAAGTCAGATACATTGATGTATCTTCATCATCTATTCTGTATAACAATTTTTTTCTATATGAAAAAGGAAAGAAACAATGAAAAGATAAAAAACAAAGGCATTTGTTCTGGGTCCTGGACTTATTGCTTTCTTATAGATACTACAGATAGTAGACCTTTGCAATCCTTCTGTTAGTATGAAGAGGAAGTGTTAAAAATAAAACAAAAATATCCATTATAGGGGCCACAAAGAGACTTAATAAGAGACTAAAAACAATAGGAAATGTTGTGAGCACAAGGAGGGTTTTCTCAGGTCATATAAGGTCTCTGACCTACAGCAACAGTGACAAGGCAGTAATAAAACCTCTTTGGTGGGAAGTGCTTTTGATCTCTCACATTAGTTACCTGGAGGATGTGGTAGAAGTTTATTGCTTTGCCCCATGTACCTATAAATACCTAAGACAATACCAAAGAATCAGCAGAAAGTTATTCCTTGTTGAGTGCATATTCTGCATCCTTACTGTGCCTTTCCTCAGAATATTTTGTCTCTTCCATGACCTCAAACCTGCAAGTTCTAGGAGGCTCCATCCTCTCCTTGGTTAGACAAAACAGTTTTAGACATTCTGGTGATTTCTTGGCTGTTTTTACAGATTTCTCAGCTCCTTCCAAGCACATAAGACAGCAAAGGGAACAGGTAGTTGCTTTAGTTATGTGATGTGTCTGTTAGGTGTTTTACTGGATTTGTCCAATGAAATACCCATAATAAAGACTTCAATTTCTTTTTTGTTGTCTGAAAAGAAAAAGAAATATATGTAAAGAACTGCAATGCATGGTCTTTCATTAATCCATATTCTGCTCAGATGTGGAAGGTTCTAATCAAAGGCTCTAGGCAGTCCTGTCTGTCTCCCTATTAAATACTCCTACTGAGCCCAATGTTTTGTGTCTTACAGTGAGAGAGAGTAAAGGTGAAGTATGGGAAGAAAAAAGGTAGGGTAGAATGAGGTGTTTCATTTCTCTCAGATAAGGACTGAATAAAGGAAAAGAGAATATTTCAAAAACAAGAGAGAAGGAAGGAATGAAGAGAGAGATGAAAAAAGAAACATGATATGACAGTAAAGAAGTAACTGTATTATAACTGCACGTCCATTTTTATTACATGTAGTTGCCATCATCAGAGTGATTTAAGGAAGAAGAAAACCAGATATCTAACTTTAGCTGAGAAAGATTGCCTTGCACTATTGTTAATACCAATAGAGTTCAGTTTCAGTTGTGCTGAAAAACCGTGTGAGGGGAATATAAAGAGTGAAATTTTGAAAAAAACAAAACACACATAGAAGCCTCACAAAATTAATTGCTGCACAGCATGAAAATCTTGGGCTAGAATATCTAGGAGATAGACTGGAGAGATACCAAATTTGTGAACACAATTACTCCAGGGTGAAAATGTCAGAGCCTATTGCACTAAAATAAAAATTCCATTGGTTATGACAAATAACCACCAATTGAATCAGAAATATTCTATTATCCTACTGTATAAACATTACATTCATTTCATCACTTGAATGTATAATCACTGCTCTTGTTTACATAGCTTGTGTTTGGCAGAATGTGATTTTTTTTTTCCGAAATATAAAGCACTACAGAGTTATTAAATCCTAGCTATAAACACTTTCTTGAGGAATAAGAACAAGCTGCTTTGAAAGGCTGAAATGGCTGTTGGCTCACCCGAAGTGATTTGTAGGGAGAGAGGGAACACGCACAGAATGTGGTATTGCACAGGGAGCAGCACCTGCCTCTGCAGCTGAGCCAGGGCTGAGGGGCTGGGAGCTGGAGCTCACACCTGGGGAGGGCTGAGCAGCACCAGCCACACTTTCCTGCTTCCTCCTGGACCTTCAGTGCTGAGGTCTACCTGAGCAATGGCTTTGCTGGCTGTCCATGAGTCTGTTTCCTTGGAAGTGTGAGCAGCCATTTCTATTTGTGCAAGACTTCATTAAGCCTGGCAAATACATCATTTTGATTTTTTATTGTTGCAGCAGTGGCTTGCGGCTGGGAGCTGAGGAGGTTGCTATTTTAAAGTAGGCAACATAAAATTACACAATGAGAGAGAAGGTCTGCACTGTTTCTGCCTCTTTCCCAATAACCAGGACAGCCTACGCTTTGGGTGGCATGACAGGGAAAAGGCCATTTTCTGGCTTTCAATCATATTATAATTTCATCTGACTCTGATTCACTCCTCTTCTGGTAATGCAAAAGGTAGTAAAGGAAACAAGAAGAGCTATTCCCAAGGTCAAACTATAAATCCATGACAGACTTTGGAATAGCAAGCAGCCTCCAGCCTGTTGATTTGTGCTCACTAAGCAAGACTGTGCAGGACATTTATATTTTCCTTTCATCATGAGCTTCCTAGAATATTCAGTTTCTTGCCCTTGCAGTGTTGTATATCTTAACAAAGAGACCTTCTGTGGTTACTGTCAATTTTGTCAAGCATCAACATCTGTCTGAGCACACATGGATTACCATGATTGAGTGATCTCTGTCAGGAGTGTGGTAGAGGATACATCACTAGCACTGAGATGCAAGTCCTTTTCCCCCTACTTTGTGTTCTTTCTTTACACTTTGCAATTAAAAAGTCAAAATAGAGAGATGGACAAGGAGATCATTTACCTTACATTCTAAAGCCTCATTAGTACATATAATATAAATCAAGATTTTTAATATAATTTAGTATTATAATTTATTAATATTTTGCCTTAGGAATACCATAAATTTCCTTTGATCATGGCAAGTTATGTACCTTTACCATGAACATTTGCACTAAAATAAATCATGTAGTGCTATGTGAAAGCTATGTAAAATGCAGTGTCACATCAACAGGCTCTGATAAAGCCATGTTTTCTTGTTACTGCTGAAGGGTGGGAGGTTACACACCCCCATTCTCAGCCCAGGTCTGTCATTTACCTGCAGGGCTTGTTCTAAGGCTTGGTGTTCTTATCTCCAAGAAGTGATAATAATGCTAGTGGATCAGGACTTAATGAATTTAGAAGTCCTTTGGAGCCTCTTGGATAACAGAGACCACAGTTCAAAGTGATGTTAGAAAATCCCCTAGTGCTAGCTCCACTGGGGAGATCATCTGAAAAACCTTTTTTCCTGCCCCAGTCTGTTGTAAAGTGACTGAGGCAGAGCTTTCAAAGGGTGGATTCAGCAGGTGAAAGAACTAGAGAAGGCCTTTGCAGTGAGATTGAAGAAAGGAAAGTGCCCTACTAGCTCAGCAGTCTCTGCAGCCTCTTCAAAGGAGAGCAGGAGTCATCTCAGACACATGGATAGGTCCCTATCCACCTGACAGGTGCAGTATCAAGAAAGAAGTACAAAATGATAAGCCAGGACAGGCCTTTGAAAGAGGCAAATTAAAGCAATGAGTTGGGACTAGAGACTGGTGGGGAAAGCAGAAATGTTACAAAAGGGTTTGTAATGTGGTTACATTAGCGACAAACTCTCTCTCCCCTAAAAACAAACAAAAAGAAATACAGGAAACAAAGACACAACCCAAAGACACAATTTCTCAAAAATTCATGTACACCCTTGCCTTGGAGCCTTCCAGTCTGACTGAGGTTACCTGGCTCACTGATTTTTTCCAGGGGCCAGATGACTTTGCTTGGGCTGTGCACTTTTTCCTGATCAGAGCACATGAACCACAATCTCCTGAGGAAACAGCTTCCTGGTGAGGCAAGAGCAACTCCCTGTCCCCTCCAGAAGCAGTGGGAGAAATGAAGCATCTGCCCTGCACATAAGAAGCAACTCTTCTCCCAGTGACTGATGGAGGCAGTCAGGTCACTGCACTGGGAAAGCTCAGTTTTAAAGCTTCAAAGAATATTTTAGCCTTATGAGCTGGTTTAAGCCATATTATTCCCTGATCATTTACTAGGCTGTGGTATGCTCTTGATAGAGTTATTCAACAGCTTTATTAATAGATTCCTTGGGTCAGATATCACTTCAATATGTGTAAAACTTGACTAATTCACATGAAAGCAATGATAATAAAGCATCCACCTTATAGCAAATTAGTTGCAATTAGAACCAGGGCTTTTCTGTCTGTTTGTTCTCTGAAGGATAGTTAAAACTTTGTGAACAGAGATAAACATTTGAAATGTACCAATGATGTTTTTCTTTTGGCTTTTTTTTTTTGCCCCCTAGAAGGCTAATACTTTGAACCCCACAGGAATACAACAATCTCCAACAGAGCACAGTGTAGCAGAGTCTAAAAGTAGACAGATCTTTAGCTGAAGCTGCAGGGGATATTTTAAACTGACAAAAGACTTGTACTCAAATGTGCCTAGGGCCCTGGGAGTAGCACAGGATCTTTACTGATCACTAAGGTAAAGGGACTTTCATTTTGCTCCTCTCCCCTCCAGCAGCAGAGTTGTTCCTAATGATAGGTTAGAGACCCAAGATAAGGCTTTTAGAAGTCTCTTTGGGTCAGATCCACAAAGAAGTTTAGATTTGACAGTCCTAATCTACCTTTTGTCACTTACTGTGAATTGCTCTGGGCTGTCCATCATATAAATAATGGCCTTATTAAACCCTTCACATATGGAGTTTGTCACATACTCAGCAGAAGGCTGTGGGTTTCTTTTGATGAACTGGGAAACAGAAACCAGAGCTGTTCTCTGTGTGCAAATCTTCCTGATGGAAAATATTCCTTACCCCCCCTCTCTTCCACACCCAGATGATGGAAAATTGTCCTTCACAAGGTAACTGACTCTGTAGATGAGGGGTGACTGGTGGCCATAGTTCATCTGAGCTTTCTTCTGGCAGCCAAACTGGGGAGAGAGGGACAGCATGGGTGGGCTACAAAGTGGGTGGAAAACTGGCTGAATTGTTCAAATGGTACAACAGTCTGAAGTCTAAATGATGTGGTGTTTTTCCTCAGGGGTCATGGGACAATGATATTTCATATCTTCATTAAGAGCATGCTTGACAGGAGAGAGCACACCCTCAGTGATGTTTCACAAGGCAGGGGAGAGGGAGCTGCTGAAAGTCTGGATGGTAGGGCTGCTATTCAGAGGGGTCATAAAAAAGTAGGCCAATGGGAATTCCAGGAAGTTAAAAAATTTCAAGCACAATATCCTGCACCAGGAGATAAAACCTCCATGCAACAATGCAAGCAGGTTATTGGGCTGGACAGGGAAGAATTCTGCAGTAAAGGGCACAGCAATGCCTGTGGGCAGCAAAATGAATATTTCTCAGTAAGGCATCCTTATAGCAGCAAAGGCTGAATATTGGTCTGGGTTAAAAGTGGACATAAACAGCAAATCCAAGGAATTATTTTTTTCTGCTACTTGGCACTTGGTTAAATTGGCCTCTGGAGCAGCATCTGGTTCTGGGCCACCCAAGCAAATGAGACATGGACACATTGATGCAAACTGAGGAGAGAGATGTATCTGCCAACCTGCACAAGGGGAGGTTAAGAAAAGAGCTGCCTGTTGTTTTCAACAGGAATTGGGTAGTCAATGCTCTCAACAAAAAAACAGCCAGACTTTGGGGTGCAGAAGAAGAACAAGATCCACAAGCTGCAACAACAGGAATTTCACTTTTTGAGAAAACCCACCATGGCAGCACCCCTCTACCAGAGTGCCAAGAGGCTCTGGCTTATGCTTCCATGTGGATTTTTGGAATTTAGCTAAATAACACCCCAAGTGAGCTTTTCTAACTTCGAGCCTCATTTTGAGCAGGAGACTTCTAAAGGACTCTTCCAAGCTGAATTATTCAGTAAATTGACATATTTCTGTCCTTTTCATCCTGATTTTTAGCTCAACCAATTCAAAGATTGCAAGGCAAAATACTACCATGAACAGAGACAACTGTAAGAACTAATTACATACCCAGAACAGAAGCTACATTTCAAAATCAACAGATAATTAAGGCAGGTAACTCAGAAGAAAGAGTTTGACAGCATGGTCTTACCACAAGGCATGTCTTACATCACTAAAGGCAGGCGTTTATAGTAAAGCAATTGTAAGGTGAAGAGTCTCTGTAGGCTGAACAGTCCTATCCTAAAATAAATGTCTCAGTGAGAAGGAACCTAATTCTACCCAGAGAAGAGGGAACCTTTGTAGGTAACCCCTATTTTACACTTCAGATGTAGGTAGTTCTGCAGAAGTACTACAAAGATAAATTTCACTGCAATAGCAGTAAAGTGGTTCACAAAAAAAGTGAGTAAACCTACCAACCTGTTTTTCTCAAACCAACAGGGAGAAGTTCTGTCTCCTATACATATTGTTAAATTAAACATGGCTGAGCTGTATTCTTCAGCATTTACCCTTGATTACACTATTGATTTGATGATGGTTGCCAAAGAAGCTAAATAATGATCTGAAGTATTTATCACCAAAATTGAGTGAAATGAGCTCACTAGCTTTGTTCCAAACATGGTTCATAACACACAGGTTCTACTCACTCTAATTTACATTATTTGCATTATTGGCAGCTCTCCCAACAATACTGTATTAGGCTGGGAATTGCAAGTAAGCATGTATTTGTTTTAGTATCACTTAGGCAATTATTCATTGCAAGGAAAGCTTTGCTTTCTCAGTTTAGATATGACTGTGGTTTAAAGACCCTTTCAAAAAAAAGTGAAGAATCTATTCCAAGTCGAACTGTGAAATTTACTACTAGGCAGAATTTCAGAGCCAGAAGCTGAGGGTTTGATTCATGAACGTAAGCCAAAAAAGGATGCCTTTATATTGAATCTGTCAAATGTATTCATGCTTGTTAACACCATATAAATCTTAGTTAATAGGTTTTCTAATTCTTGTTTCTCTTTTTTTTTTTTTTTTAATTTAATCTTCTGTCACAGTCTGAAGCCACCACCTGTAAGGTGACAGCAAAGGAAAATAAATCTGGGAGCTGAGAAATTGCTATAAACATCTATTCACTTTTCAGAACCTCAGAATTCAAGGTGAGTTTGGACTGACAAATTTTCATTTGGAGACAAACGTTAGTTCCTTGCTCAAGAAAAGTATCTTCTAGAAAATTTTACAAGTGCCTTCATCTTTGCTGCCTTCTTCCACAATATACCTAACTGTGGCTTACTTACAGCTGTCTGAGGACTTCCAGAATGACTGGTCAGAGTATTTCCCCACAGTCAGGGCTTGGGAAGCTGCCTGAAGCTGGGCACTGATGATTAACTAAATCAGTAATTCTAACACTCCTGATTGTTTGTTTCCCTGTTGTTCCCCCTTGAACTCTCCCTTCTGTATGAGCACAATATTATTTAATCAGAAACTAGTTTGCCTTGGTTTTCTTTTTATAATATATCAGCCGTCCTGGGCAAAGCAGAGGTAACAGATGAGTGTACTAATTGGAGATGTCAGGGCATTGGGGATTTCATTAATGACTGAGAAATGGACTGAGAAACATCAAACACTTCCTCTCGCCTCATCGTGGGCCTATCTGTGGAAAAATGAAAAGTTGGTTAAGCCCTTTTATATTTTAGTACAGATTGTAAGTGGGTACCAAAGGAGGCATCCTGTCAGATAAAGGTACATGAAAATTAGGTTTATTTTGTCAAACAAAATATTAGAATAGAACCAAAAACAACCCAAGAAAGTGGGTTCTAAGACTTAATTTTTCTTAGCCACATATAACCAAAATTTCTCTAGAGAAAAAATCAACACATAAATTATTTGCAAAGAATATGTTTTAATTCTTTAAACCTTTTGAAAGTCTCTTGACCATTCACACAATGCAGGAAGGAATACAGGATTTTATACAACTCTGCTGAAGCAATGGACTAGGAGGCAGGACCTGTGGGTTGGTTGGTGATCTCCACTGCTATGTGACTCTCAGCAGAGCACCATTCTGTTTCTAAATCACCACTCTTCCCTTAGTAATAATAAAAGCTTGTTTCTCCACTCTCCTTTCTGTAAAATGGTTAGATGTTTGAAGAGGAAGAGCATTACACAGGCTGAAACTGATTTCTTTTCTTGAAATATATCGATTGGGCGAAAGTTCCCTCAAGTCATATGGAATTTCAGACGAGTGTGAATGAAAGAGATTTCATCCACCATTTTCACTGCCAGGGCTGCTCCCTTTCATCTCAATAATGGATTTCAGGGAGCTGCCTCCACAATCAGCTCGCTGAGACAGGCAGGTGGGTGGCCAGAATGAAGTTCCCCTTTGAATAAGGACAGGTCCTGCATGTCCCTGTTGCCAGCTGTGCACATTAACTTGAGTGTCTTGGCATGGTTTGCTCCCACAGTGTTCTCTGCCCTGGGCAAGAGATGAGCTCTCAACAACCTTTATTTCATCTTCACAGTGAAAGGTCTGGCTGAGTGTATTTCTGGGTTGAGTGCTCTCTGAAGGATCTACTTCTCATTGTGCCACATTGCTGTTAATCCTTATTAATACAATATGTATTTTCACTTTGGTATGTCCAGCAGGTTCTAAGCAGAACCAATGCTCTGTTATATCCAACATATGGAATGAAGGCCTGTAAAGTCAGAGATTTAATATGATATTTTGCTCAGGAATAGAGCTTCTATAAAGTTTAGTTTAGACAGCCTTGGAAATGTCATCATGGTGGATATTTCTTTGTCATCAATATGACCCAAGATGACTCGTTATAAAATTAACTGGAAAATTTAAACATTTATATTTTTCATAAAGGTCTGTCTAAAGTCCAGAGGAAGTGTGGTAACCGGAATTCATCTTCTAATATTTTGTTTTGATCATTTCTAGTTGAAATTACTTCTTGGATACTATTTGAACAATGATTAATGTTAAAACAGGATGATGCAAAGAACTTGGTTAAAGTGACTCAATCAGATGATAAATTTGCTTCCAACTTTAGGATAAATTAAATTTTTTCTCTGAAAATGACCATTTAAAAAATCATGCTAAGAGTATTACTGACCACTTTTTAAGTATCAGGCTTCTCTCCAGAGAACTATTAACTCTTTACCTCAATTATAAAACCTTTTCTCTCTGGGGTAGCATAAGAGATTTTGTCCCAAACTTTGCTGAGATAGGTCTTACAGAATTTCATTTTTCCAAAGGGAAAATTTAGAGATTAACTAATTATTTTCTGCCATGAAATAATAAACATTTCTAAAAGGAAATGTTTTTCAACTGGAAGTAAATTTCCTTGGGGAAAAATATTAATTTCTAATTCAAGATTCCTCAGTGAAAAGAAAGAAAATGTAATAATACATTTGCCTTTCAAAAATAAAGATAAAACACCTATCTTTTTAAAATGTTACATTATTTCATGTACCTCTTTCAAAACTATGTCTGTTCACTGCCTGGTTTTAATGAGAAAAACCAAGGTTTTTTCTACATAGGTTTTATTACTGAACTGATTAAACCATATTGTTAAAATTAGTTAAAATACCCTGAACTCTAAACTGTGGAATCTTGTCACCATTGAAAAATATTTTTGCTTATAGTGTTGGGGTCTTAGTTATGGTTCCAGCTTTCACATTTAGTCAATAATGACTATGTTAAGATTTACAGGAAAGATTAATATTTTATTGTTATGAGTCTTCTATGAATATTTTTTCTTCTAATCATAATTGAAATATGTAAAATATTCAACTGAGATAAAAAGAGCAGGAAAAAAGGTCACATATCATTGAAGAGTCTATCACCATGGAAAATATCACAAAATAGCCTGTAATTATGGAAAATCAAATATAAGTGAGCCCATAAAGACAACTTCTTTCTTTCAACATGCATTCAGGGAAGAAAAAAAAATAGCCAACAAAAATCACATGAGCTGAAAATATGTTAATACTGTAATTCAGCAAGGCTAAACTTTATAAGGCACATGATTAAAACTTTTAGGGAGTTCTAAGAAAAGCTGTGATTTTATCCATATCGAATAAAAGTACATAATAAAACCACATAAAATAAGAACACTAATTTTGATACACTGGCAAGCCCATGAGTGTATCTATACAAGTTCCTTTATTAACAATTCAGGCTTCTTTTAGTAGTTCAATAATACATTATGGTTTCAGATGAAAATCATGCTGCAAAGAAAAAACATCACTGTAAGCTACAAAATCAATAATTTCTAACAGAAATGAGGGAATTAGTTTGACTTGCAGCCCTCTACACCTACCATTCTCAGGGTTAATTGTTATTGGGAGCATCTTTTCAGTGTGCAAATTCGGTTAGGTTATATAAAAGATTTGGATCCAAAAATGAAGCCCCACCCCACACTCTGCATAGTATCAGGAATCAAAGCAGTGAGTTCTTCTCTTCTTTGTCTTTCATGATGTGCATATAAACCCCAGAAAGGGAGAGAAACGTCTCTACTCCTCACTTCAGATATAACTTCATTCTAACTGTGAACTTATACTGTCCTCCTATCAAAAGGGGCTTTCCTCACAAAAGGTGTTCCCAGCCATCTGTTCACAAGGAGCATTGCCAGCTGGCAAATTTGGTTGGGTTTTGTTGCTTTAATTCATTTTCAAAAACTTCAGATTCCCAAATCTGGCAGCAGATGAGGAGTAACAAATTTGTGTCTGTCAGCCCGCTATTCCCCGATGAGAGGCCTGCGAGCATGCTGATTGTGCACATGATGCAGCTAATTAGGACCGTGGTTAGGAGAAGTTAATGGATTGATTTACCTCCGTATCCAGCTAAGTGGCAACCTGAGGAGCACAGGGTGTAGAGACACTGCCCCGTGGTTTCCCACTGCCCGATTCTTGCCAGCTGAGCTGGAGAGGCCAGGCTTCCCCTCTCCCCGGGCACAGAGTGCCTCCCAGAAGCTGTGACAGGGCAAAGGGATGTACACAGCCCTCCTTTCTAGACAGGAAGGGATGGCTGTTGTTAAGTGTAAAGACCATTTTGCGGCTTTGTTTCTCTTTCATGAAGTGCTAAAGGCCCTTGGCACTGTTTTAATTGTCCATGTGGTTGAACACAAGCAGCAAACTTTTGGAAGAGTGTGGGAGCCAAATCTTCTTTTACAGGGGTCCTTGCCCCTATGGTGCCAACTCTGTCACACGCAGAGATCCTTATTTCATCCCAACGATGAGTGATGTCCCTGCTCCGGGCTATTACCCTTGGTGATCCACAATGGTCCTTCAGGGCAAACTGCTTTTCAGACTGAGGGAAATTCCAGCGTAGGTCAGATCGGCTACACACAGAGTGAATCTGTTCTCTGTACTGACAGGGAGAGACCTGCATGGGAAACTGCAGTTTCAGAGCTCCGACCATACTCCCCTCTTACCTCTGTGCCACAGAACTGAACTCCCACAGAGGAGGGACCACCATGGGAGAGAAGTCTGGGAAATAATTTTACTGAACTCTAGAAGTCTTCCAGATCCTCATGTAAATGGGGATATTTACAAGATATTACAAGTAAACCTAGTAAATTTATCACAAGGCACAGAATTCCTTCTATGCAGCCAAGAGTGGAAAATCCAGCTGTGTTATCTTTTGCATACACTCAGCCATTCTCTCAACATACAGTTCTAGTAGGAAATTGAGGAATCATATGTGTAGTTGTGTGTATTGTACAATGCGTACACACACACACATGAAATTGCATGTGCAGAGAGGTCACATCCTGCTGGCTTGGTTTTCCATTTCTCACCAATAACTTTCAATTTGATCAATTCTATTCAAGCTTGTCAGATGAAAAGGGATCCCACTGCCTGTTCATAAATAACAGCAAAACTTTGTAGAAAAGCATCCCTCAGGTCTCTCTTTATTCTACAAGTTGTCAGCAAATCAAGTGGTACAAATCTGTGGGGATGCAGGCTTTGTTCTGCTTGTCATGAAAGTGTTTCTTGTGATCTGGCATTGCTCACTGTCAGAGACCAGGTTCAGTGATCAGAGATCCAGTGGCTTTGTCTAATCTGGTATCCAGTATGGGATTGTCAAGCATTGCCTCACGTAATCTCAGTTCTGTTCCTTGTATTTTGAATGAGGAAAAACAGCATTTGTGAATGAACCACATGGAGCTGTGATTTCACAAATCATGTTGGGTCTCTAATGAGCAAACTCCTTCTGCAAATGAATGAGATCGCTATCACATGATGCAGACTGCAGAATTGCATCTGCCTTTCCCCCCCCCAGGCATTGGCAGCTTCCAATCAATGTTTCACCTGATGGGCAAGGCCTGACAGAGCAGTATTGTGGGTCCTCCAAAGGTGAACGCATCTGAGCAAAGCAATTCTAAAACTATGGCACAAGAATAAAAACACAATCTCAGAAGATGCACTACACATTAAATGCCCTTTGTTAAATATTTACTGAGAGAAAGAAATTGCTAGTTCTGGTTTTACTACGGAACAGTGCTAATGTGGACACATTGGTGGACACGTTGCTCTACACCGTGATCTGTTTAGTGGAGGTAGAGTTATACATGTGCTAACCAATCAACACATAAGTATTGCACTGAAACACAATATATTGGCAACCTATTTTAAAGAATTTGAATTATTAGAAGCACTGCAGGGTGATTACTAGACCAGTTTGCAGAATGAAAATGCCTTCATCAGAGAATTTGTTAACTGAAGACCTGAAATACACCCTTAACTGCTTTATTCAACCAGACCTTCTACAGAGTATTTGCCTGTCTCAAAGTATTAGATGCAACACAGAGTTAATTGAATTTTTTGTAGGCTTCACATTAAATTTGTGGTAAAGGACATTGCTGAATCAGGGATTTAATGGGCAAACAGTTAAACAAAGGAATCATGTGCATGGCTTGAGCCAGGAAGCAGGAGGCAGGAATCCAGAGTTTTTTTCACAGCTTTGCCTTTGGGAAAGTGAGATTAATCTTTATACTTATAATAGATTTTGAGCGTTCCTTAATATACCTTAGGCATCCCAGATATAATTAGAAATAGTAATCTAATGCCAGTCTCATGCTTATTGTACTTAGCAATTGTGGGATTTAGTTAATTAGTACATTTTGTGTGCTTTGGGGTCCTTGGACAATGAAGGTCATGTACCTACTTAGATAGCTGTTTGGAAAAATGTAGGCTATTATTATTCAAATGAACTTGAAGTTTTATCAGTCAGTTATAGAGAACTGAGGACTGAGGGTGAGATAACCACTCCAGCTGTTAGTGTGGCCACCAGTTCTTAGAAAAGACAGATTCAACATTTTCACTACCAAAATTACTATAGAGTTAAAAAAAAAAAAAAAAAAAAAAAAAAAAGAGGGAAAACATTTCATATATACTTTAAAGTTAGGACAATCTGTGCTGAAAACAATGAAGGAAAGAGAGCCAGGACTTGCTTGTGACAGGTCCTGGACAAAGATTTTTTGGTGCCTTAAGAGCACAGCTAAAGCTCTGCCCACCATTTTGGACATCTGTAAGAATTTTTTTTTCTGTTACCTCTCAATCTTTTAGAGCGTGAAGGCCAACATTCCCACATTTAGCACACTGAGTTATTGTGGAACAATCCCTGTCTCACATTTTTATGGCCACTTATCTTGAGATTTCCCCTGCGACTTCTCAGTCAGAGGTAGTTCAAATCAAACATATTCAGTAATGATGGTGAGGGGCGAGATGGCAGGCACACAGACACACTGGAGAGACTTTATTTTCCTCAAAGAAAGCAGTGAAGGAAATATATTAACCTTTTCCCACTTTATCCATCAGTGTTTCAAATCTCTTTGTCCTTTGAGTGACTATTTAGTTTTAGAATAAAATGTCATATGCACTTGGTTTGGTTCCAAAATTCAGATTTTAATTAAAACCAATGGCAAAAACAACCAAAAAAATAAGGAAGGACTTTCAAGAAGACAGAAACATCCATAACATTTGTTTTCTCAGCTTATAAGCAACACTGGTGGCAAAGTCAAATAGCGGAACAGCTCAGCAAGGAAAAAAGTAACCTGTCAGCACCATTGCTCCCTTCAGGATAAACATCTTTAATGATAATCAAATGTGTGCAGGAGTTCATATGGGTCCATCTTAGTTTTGATGCAAAAGACAAAGATCACAAGATGCAAAATAAATTAACAAATCAAATATTGATGGGCAAGCAGCAAGAATTAAATTCTTTGATTTTTTTTTTTTTTCTATTTTTTGCTACTCTGAGCCTTGGTCCAGAATGGGTTTCTACATATTAGTAGTCTGCCCAAGCTCATAAATTTCTAGATTTTAGGATTGGAATGAGCCATTATTATCATCCAGTGTGACCTGCAGAGCACAAGCCAGAGAATTCCAGCTGATAATTTCTGCAGTTCAATCAGCTGCTTATTGACTTGATTTTCCAAAATGCTGAACTTTCTGGCCCGGGTTGGGTCAAGCATTTCAAAGTGATCCATGTTAAGAAGGAGACAAGACAGCTCCTCACAACTACCCACAGAGGTGTCTTACGTGAACAGAGCCTGAAGGAGTTTCCTAATAAAGAATTTAATCCTTCCTGGTGGTAGGATGGTGACTGGGATGACAGATCCATAACTAAGACAGATGAGAGTGAATACAGACTCACTCACCAAACACCAGCAGGATCCTTTGTAGGATCCTGTTCAGAACACGAACTCTGGGGTTTTTTTTCAAATGTTGCTTTGTTGGGATCAACCCGGGGTTTAACAATATGTTGATCAATGGCACTGTAGACAGAAATATTCCTAAGACCTAGAGAAGACATCTTGGATGATTCCAAGGACTTTGAAGCTCACCAAAACTCCAACTTTCTTATTGTGAGAAGGGGAATTTCAGCAAAATTCCATTTCATTAAAGCTTTGAATTTGATTCTAGTGCAGAAATAAAACAAAGGTGAAATCTCTCAAATCAGTTTAGAAGCAAAACACCAGACTCTTGAGGAAGCACATTCCTTGTTTTCTTTCTTCTCTGCCCTTTTAAATGGGTTGTTACACTCACTTACAGCTCTCTGGGACTGTACCTCTTGCTTTCGTTGAGCACTTTTACAAAAGCAAGAAAGGAAAAAATACTTGTCATTCTTTAATTCTTGAATTCAACAGGCAATCTGGGATTCCAGTCTGAAATGTCAAACTGCTTATGTCCACTGCAGAACAAAGTTGAATTTTTAAATCTTTTATTTATTTATCTATTTGTCTGGGTTAAGAGTTATCCTAGCACCTGTCATGTTCCTTGTTAAAGCCCTTTGGTGAAAGGACTTTGAAGCAGTGTTTGTAAATCTCATTCTTAAATAGCACTCCTTTGAGGTTAAAAAAAAAAAGAGACAAACAAAGCTTGCTATTTTTCACTATTCATTAGATTTTCATATCTGGAGTAAGCAGGGGGCTTTAAAAGGAACAAAAAGAAAGCAGCAACTCCAATTGCCTGCAATAACTTCAGTACCATGCCTAGGTTTGCATTCAGTTTCCATCCTAATACAGCACCCTTAATGTGTCCAGTGAATAAGAATCAGGTAATATCTGTGAATCAGCTGTAATTTTTATCCATCAGAAGTGTCGTGGTATGTGTATGGAATGGCCTGAGTCCAACTTCTTCACTTGCCCAAAGGCTGGTAACCTCTCCCTGAAAGTCATTTAGGGTCCTTGTAATATTGAGAGTCTCCAATTTGCTTACAGAATGGGCATGTCCCTCCTTCAGTATCTGATCTGTCTTAGAACTTCACAGGAAAGTCAAGACCCCAGAGAGCTGGTGGGTTTATTCCCTATTCCTTTGCAAACCTCAGAAGTGTATTCAGTTTCTGCTGAAAAAATGGTCTAAAACCCTGTCAAATGAACTGTTTTCCCTTCTCTTCACTATTTTGAAAGACAGAAGTTCACCTGATGTAAAAGTTAGATCCAGTTTGCATTTCTGAACATGAAACATCTCCTATGATAAAATATGAAGAAATGTAACATTATTTCAACATTCCTATTTTAATTAATTTGAATAAGTTTAATTTTAAAAAAGATTATAAAGATTTTGTGTTATCCTCATACTGTAATCAGTATGTCATAATTTCATTTTACTAGAGTATTTAAGTATGATTTAATTATTTTGAAAAGGACATATTAACATCTAGTTTCAAAAATTAAAAGTTCAGAATTTTTTAAAATGTTTAGAAAAAAAAGTTGAAAATTATCCCCATTTCAGCTTTTCATTTTGAATAGAATATCAGAAATTGCTGAAAGAATCATGATTCTCAGACTGGACTTCATACATTGCAGGTAGCACTGCTCAGATTTCAGAGACCAGCATGAAAACGGGATTTTATCATCTGTGCATTTAGCAATCATCTCTTTCTTTAGCCTCATAACAGGTCAGGCACAGCCTTGCTTCCACCTGGTCTGAGGGTATCCTGCGCTGGCAGCAGCACCGAGTGAGCAGTGCCATAGCAGGTGGCACTTATGGCCCATCAGTGAGTGTCAACAAATGCGTGTAGTCGGTGCATCTGAATGTGTTCATCACTCTGCAATCGAAATGAAAGTCCTGCTTAGCAGATGGAAACGTGTCAGCTCCTTTTCACTAAACTGCTTTCTTGTGTCATGGATCCTTTAATGGATTCCTTTTTCAAAAACACCATCCTCTTCAGCAAAATCACAGCGTGAGTCAGAAAGGAATCATGTTTCAAAGTCTTTGTTGATACCTGTGCTTAATGCCAATTGTTCCTCAGAGGATGGCCCCTGGTCAAGAGCCAAGCATCTCCTGGTATTCTGCTTACCTCGAATGCCACGCAGGGAGAGGAAAAACTAAAAAGTCTGACACTTGAGAGTTCAAATCAAATGGGAGTTTAAAACTGTGAGTTGTATAGTGTCTTATTTTCCATGTCATTGTAATGGTCAGTGGTCTTCTGTAACTGCACAATGGGAAAAAAAAAACTGAAAGAAAAGGTATCTAACCCTAACACTAACCCAAACTCCCTAACCCTAACCCCCTAAACCAAACCCTAACCCTAACCATAACCCAGAACCCTAACCCACTAATCCAAACCTGAACTTCTGAAGCCTAAACTGAGACCTGCAAAAATCCTAAACCTAATCCCTAACCCTAAACTTAGCCCCAAAACATAAGAATAACCATAATCCCAACCCCAACCCCCAACCCCCTAAACCTAACCCCCTAACCCTAACCCTCTAACCCTGACACTAACTCTAACCCCCTAATCCTAACCCCTAACCCTAAAACCTAACCCTACCATAACCCTAACCCTCTAACCCCCTAACCCCTAATCCCCTAACCCTAACACTAACCATAACCCTAACCCTAACCCCACAACCCCCTAACCCCCTAACCCTAACCTCCTAACCCTAACCCCCTAACCCTAACCCTAGCCCTTACCCGTAACCCTAACCCTAACCTAAGGTACCTAAGGTGTCATGAATGATTTAGGGCTGATTCAGTTCTCCTCAGTCAGCACTGTACTTAGTTACGCAGCTGAGCCAAGGATGGCAAAGGTGGAGGTGACAAGAAGCTGAAGGGAACCAGTCATTAATGTCTCAGGTGTGTTATCTGCATTAGCTACAGTATAAAGTAACCTTCCTCTCATGTCTGCATTGCAGAGGGAAGGCACATCAAAAATGGTTTAAAAACAAAACTGACAGCAAAACCAAGGAGCACCTGACTGCTCCCAGAGTACCAATTCCTGGGCTCTGTCCTTTTGCAGCTATGCTGCAGAACTGCCCTCAACTAGAGAGGTTAACACTAGCTGAAATTCTTCTGATTTAAACAACAAATTTAAGAGGAATTGCTTATTTGTAGTATATTGTAGTCTTGTGCACTGTAGCCAGACCCAGATCTTTCTCTGTCTCTTCACACTCTCTCCTCGCTGAAGCTGGTCCCTGCCCCTTTTTTATGTCTCACCTGCAGGCTCTGGTAAGGATCATGCCTGGAAAGTTGGGGTTGTATCTCAGGATGATCGATCCAAAGCCGGGAAACAACGTATACAAAACAAGATTCCTCATTGCTCACCTTTTTCTGCAGAGCAAAAATGTCAAGGAAGGGTTCAGGCAGGTCCACAGCAGCACGTGTGTAATCAGGCAGCACTAAGCTGCCATCTTCTTCTGATGTGTGAGAAATGACAGTGGCAGAACTGCCATATTCCCAACCAGGCAGTCTCTGGATGAGTTAATTCTGCTGCATCCTTCCTACCACAGCTGTAATAACAACAGTGCTTCTCTGACAGACTCCCAGAGTTCACTCCTTGATAAGACAGAGAAGGCAGCTCCTGTGTCAAGTCCTGCAGAACCTGCAGGAAGGACTATGTTTACTTCACATCAGCAAATTATATCTCTAGCCTTTCTTTATTTTCATAAAGAAGCACTGTGTATTGCTTTTTGTCAGTAAGCCTCACTGCATTTTACTGAAGAAATGAACCGTAGAAAGTAACTTACAAGACATGTCCCACATTTCTGGACAAGAAATCAGAAGAGAAAAGGTAATGTTCCTCCTCAAGACAAGTGTTTGTCTTGTGCAGCTGCCTGATTTTTTTCCTGAAAAACCCTGCTGGGATTTTTCATGGAATCAGTCCTCTGACTTCAGGAAATAAGTCATGAGTGCAAAATGCTTATGGCTCTATGGAACTTTGCTACCAAATCTGCTCTCACTTCAGGCTACCAGAACCTCATCAAACCCAGCACAATGAAGGCTGCAATCAGAAGATGCAGTTTTCTCTTGCAGCTGTTTGTTCACTCCTTGTGCTGGCCACATGTGGCACATAACCATTCTGGGTCAAGCCACTGCCATAGCACACACCACAGCACATACTGCAGCACATACCACATGGTTAAGCCCTTTGCTTCAAAACCAATAAAAAAGCCCCAAGCAGCACAGAGACCTGATTCCTAAAAAGATTATTTTAGTGGCAGTGCCTTACAGGCATCTATTATAACCACGGATGTCAGTGAATCACAAAAATAATACTTTTGCATGTTCAGTGAGACCGGATAAAACTGATTGGCTGACTGTTCCCTTCTGGGAGAGTGAGTGCACTCACCTGAAGCTTAAAAAAACAAAAATTCATGCCACTAACTTGCATAAGGAATAAATCCTGCGTTCAACAGGCTTGTCATCTGGTGGTGAGTCACCACTCACCTTATAATGCATGGCATTAATTCAATTTTGAAGGAACAGCTTTTACATGTCATGTCTCACGAGGTTATAAACAACACATGAATCTGATACATTCTGTACCAACAGTTCATGTGGGCCAATAAAGCAGATTTTATTCATGGAGGAAATCCCAGAGGAAGATGGGAATTTGTTCTAACAACACTTAATCTCAGGGTTTAGGAGGTAGAGAAAAACAAGGGGAAATAACTTATGAATCTGTCCCAGCTGGTGGTAGTGTCGGTGCTTTGGGAGGATTTGCACCCAATCCCCCACACTCCCCTCACACAGGCACCCTCCTTCCACCCCCAGGGGATTCAGAAATGTACAGCAGCAATTCCTGTGAAGTCAGGGGACTGTTCACCTGACTTTGTATCTGACAGGCCCACTTTTGAACATGTGTATATTTGACACTTTCTCCTCTTCTATTTACACTCATTGTTCTCTCTGTCTGGGAGCCATCTCTCCTTCCTACATTTCCCAGATTAGAGGTGTTATTGCAGAAAGGTGGTTTGTCCTGGTCCCCTTGCATGGAAGTGGGAAAAGGGCAAGGAAAACAGCCCAGGCATCTTTGCACCCTGTTTTCTTTCCTGTTCTGCATTTTCTGTGATTGTAAGGATGAGGGTTCAGTACACTTGTATATTTATATCTGTTATGTGATGTAAAAAAACATGTTGTGACACTGACCTCTATCCAATTCAACTCCTCTTGTAAATGAAAAGTCAGTGTGGGAAGCTGCATCCACAGAGCTGAGTGTGGAAAAGGACAGGTAGCTGAGGTCTCTGGAAAAACCCAAGCTATTTATATCTCATTGTAAAGTGGGTGTTGGCTTACAGATGTACACAGAAGTTATGCACACACAGAGCACACTTCTATTTTTATCTTCCTTTAAAAAAGGAGACTCACGCTATGTCTTTGAGTTAAAAACAAACATAAAAACGAACACAGAGTCATTTAAAATTGAAATTATTTTTTTACTGCCTCTCCATCACTTCTGTTCCAAGTAGCTGTTGCACATTACCCTGTCAACTCTTCAAGTATTTAACTACAAAATACTTTTCATAAATAATGTAGACAGATTAACTAAATGGTACATAATTACTGCAAATTTCAAGTCCCCTTGCAGAATGTATTTTATCCATGATTACAGTACTTACAGACTTTCCAAACAGTCTCTTGTATATTTGACAGTAAGTCATAGAAAAAATTCAGCTGTCTATAACTGCATTTTAGAATCTATAAAAACTTGGATTAACATGTAATTAAAGACTTTGATTTAGGAAACACCTAATATATTTTTCTATTTTTTTCCCCCTTTCATTTAGGGTTTTAAAAAAAAGCACGAGATTGTACTTGTAAAGTGGAAGTTTTCAAAGTTGATTGTAGGTTCATAGCTCTGTAACAAGGTACTTTCACTCTGGCAGAGACTCAAACGAGACAATTAACAGGAGTAATGAAGCAATTCAAAGAGAGAGTTGTGGGGCTTTTTAATTGGTGCTTCAGAAAGCCAAAGTTCCCTCTATACAGAAAAGAGAGGAGCCAGGGAGTAATTGCCTCTCCTTTATCTAAAAAGGGCTTGAAATCTCAGTCAAATAAGCTCTTGATCTTAGTACAGGAAGGTCATGGTTCTCTGGAAGTGTACAGATGTTCCTCCCCTGCAGTGAGTGGTCCTTTAGTGATTTGGAAGATTTTATGCTGGTCATTACAAGATACTGAATGAATGCCAAAATAAAAGCTAAAATATAGATTCTCTGCAATTCCTATTGTGTAGTAAGGGAAAATTTCCACTAACTGCAACAGCAGCTGGGTCTGTGTCTGTTGATAATTAAATAGTCATCTTATATCTGAGCACTTCACTGTGTTGGTGCTCACATTACTAATGTGACTTTGAGTAAGGACAATATATCTACTCATGAGAGTCTGAATATATGTTGGGTAACTGGTCCCAGAGCAATCTATGCTTTTCAGACTAAGAACATGGGATTAGGTTTTGAGAGCCCTGAGCAGGCAACAAAAGCACCATTATTTGACCAGGGTCCAATATTGTCCTCTAAAGTGTATCAATGTAAAAGTTTCAGCCATGTAAGCACAGTTCAATTCTGTTGTCATTCCCATGCCAGCTCAGTTCAGCTCTCACTCTGTGTCTTCTCTGTTCTCCGTGTGCATCTTGGGAAAGCAAAGACAGCAGCAGGAAAATTGCCTTTAAATTCCATAAAGCCTTGAATGCCCATTGCTGTTCAGTGCCCTCAGTGTTTAATTTAGACTGGTATCCTGCAGAACTGCCTTGTTGCATCATATTTCTGTTCTCATTAGCAACCAACTACTCTCCTTATGCCTCAAGTTGAAAAACCTTCTTCAGAAACAAATCCTGGCTTAAGTAAGGTGTAGGCCTGCAGTGAGTAACTTTCAGAGCATTTCCATTTCCTCTTGAAATCAGTGTGAATATGGGGCTCAAACTTCCCTTCTCGACTGTGCATTAACCTCAGTGTTGTGCTTCCCTGCCTTCATGTATGAGCAGAACACTCTCAGTTGCTGTTAACCTTGAGATTCTTACACAACAGTAAGGGAAAGACCAGGTTCTGAGGATGAGGAAAGAAACTGGATCATTTCTGCCAAATAAATGAATTCTAGGCAACACACCTGTTAAAAAACATCAGGCTCTCAGAGATGCATTTGAATTGTGGTGAAAAAATTGCTCATGAAATCCTCAGGCATCCTCTTGGATGTGTTGCAGAGTAAGGACTTCAGAGCTGAAAAGGGAATTTCATCTTCAGTCATTGCAAAAGGTAATGATAAATTTGTGGTTGTCTTATCCACAGGTACTTGCCCTTGTCAGCAAATGTGGACACCTGGGATGGATACCTTGAAATACTGTGCAAATTACTTCTAGACAGGCAAGCCTTATTTTATACAAAGAAGGAATTTACTGATATATTGCAATCTGAAAGTCCATTTGCTGTTCCCCATGCAGTAGAGGTAAAATTAGGGTATTATTTAAGATGGTCTTTAGGTTACCTTCCTTCTACTTGTCACATGTGATCTTGGAAAGTCATCTGCTCTCTCAGTGCTCTACTTTTTTGTCTGTAAATTAAAGGTACTGTGACTCTTCACATCGCCCTGTCTAGATCACAACTAGATCAGAATGAAGAACAGATCTTTTATTCAGTGGCTGACTTTAAAAATCAGGAAAAGAATTTGCTGTAGATTAAATGAAAATGGAGATATCTTCTTTGTCATTTTTATTTTTCATAAAAGCCATCTGCAGATATTGTGTTCAGTCCCAAAAAAGTGATTCATTTTATTTTGGCAGTGAAAAATTCTTTATATTTTTTTAAAATACATTTTAATACATTTCATATTGCCAAGTTTTCATTTAAAAAAAAAGACACTCATAACTTTTTATTTTAAAATTCTCTAATTGTGAGAGCTTTAGCATCTAAGGTATTATTTCTCATTTTGACAGTAGTGAAATGTTATAGTTTTAATTTTTAAAAATCAATTATCCACAAACTATTTCCTTTTTTCAGTGCAAGGGAGAAGTGCTGGTACTATCTGCAAAATTTGAAACAGTTTCACAAATAACTGCAATCCTTCCAGTTATCATTTTCTATTTTTTGTCTGTTGTCTTTTTTCTTTAGAGCAGTTCAGTGTATAGTTCCCTGGTATAATGAGTACCCAGTCTCAATGGAATCCCATTTAGCTGAGTTAATTGCTTCTGTTTTCCAGGGAAGGAAGGAATAGCATCAGTGACATGGTGGGCAGACCTGCTGCAAACACTGACAATCCCATGAACAGCAGTGAATTTTGTATTTCTGTCAATTAATCTTCATGTTTATTAGCTGAAAAAATGACAGGGTTAGGATGGAGGACACAGTTTATCACTTATCCCAGTTTTGTTTTTCCTATATCATTTTGCTTTATATTCTACAAAGCCCCAGACTTGACCTAAATTAGGTCCCGTGTCAGTTTCTTTCATTCTTATCTCAGTCATGGCAGCAGGCAGGAGATCTTTTATGATCAGTATTTCACCTCATTTGTTTTAGTTGTGCCTCTGGTTCTGACAGAGGAAAAAGAAACACAAGAACAGCAATTTCTCTTCTTGACAATCAGACTGCTGCATAAGTCTCCTCTGAGTTATATCTTCTCTCTTATCCCTTCCTCCCCACTCAAACCTCACATCTTCCTGGGTCTTGCCAGCGCTTTGAGTTCTTATCATCAGCTTTTGTTGCCCTTCCACTTCCATCTTCCACACCTCTACACCAGAGATTTTGGAGCCTGAACCCCCACATTCACAGCAGCATTAAGCAATAATTTCCAGCAGTGATAATGGGAGATTTAAACAGATTGTTCTTCCCTACCATCACTGAAGTTCTACTTCTGAATGTGAGCAAACAAATGATAATGTCAAGTTTTCCTTGTAACAAGTTGTTTCACTGTCTCACCTGGGTAAGAATGAAGCAAGTAAAAGTCTTCTAAGAATTTATCATTCTGGCTTATCTTCATTCACGTATTGTATAGATTTTCAAACTTTAATTTGGTACATCCTCATAAATGGCATGCAGGTTTCTAATCTTAGAAAGGATCACACAGAGGCGAGTCCAGACTCCAGCAGTTTGCCAAAAAGTGCTCCACTGGATTCCAGAACTGGGCTTCTCTTGGAAAGGAGTAAAGACTCTGCCTCCCTCATCT
This sequence comes from Trochalopteron elliotii, assembly GCA_024734555.1. Taxonomy (NCBI): domain Eukaryota; kingdom Metazoa; phylum Chordata; class Aves; order Passeriformes; family Leiothrichidae; genus Trochalopteron; species Trochalopteron elliotii. The sequence continues at coordinate 4,658,776 of JANPWX010000042.1, forward strand.
CTGTGTGAAGATGCAGGTGGGTATCTCTTTATTCAGACTGGCCTCATGCTTGCAAATTTTGGACTATATAGAACACATCTAACAATTGCAGATTCTCTTGTAGAATCTAGCAGTGTAAGAGATGAAGACAAATGTACCATGGACACTATTTATTATATGTAGAATGACACTGAAGAGTTGAGGTTCTTGTTTCTGAGTGTTTAGGTGAATGCTGGACAAAGTCAAAAGTCCAGTTGAATAGATATACAAATGTGTCATACAATACTCCATGTCAAACAATTGTTGTGCTGCTTCCATTAAGGAGCTGGAACTTCCATGACATGCAGAGAAAATGAGAACTAATTTCTTAAGCTTAGGTCACAAAATGCCATTTTGCAGAGCTTTACAACTAAACAGTTTGTCTTGTTCTCCAAAGTCATGTAATCACTTTTGTTTTCATGGATGCTTAAAAGCAAGAATACTACTTACCTATAAATTTAATTCTGATATCACTTATCTATAAATCTAATTCTGTTGCATCCTCTTCCTGAGCATCTCTGAATAATTATTTATCATTGTCACACACATTTGAAATGCCAAGATATTAATGCCCTTTGTGGAAGATGGGGAGATCAGGTGAAGAAACTGTGATTTCCTCAAGCTCATAAAATTATTCTGGGAGAAAAATCAGGATTTCCACTATTTGGGAGAAAGCACTTACTACTGCTCCCTATTTCTAACATTTTCATGTATGTCTGCCACAAAATTGGCACAATTTTTTTTTTCCTGTTGGAAACAGAAGCCATGGAACAAAGAGAGAGAGAGTGTTTGAGCTTATCCTCGTGTGGAATTGAATTGTCTCCTTTGTATCAGAGAGAAGCCAACTGGGTTTGAAACTTGTGCTGCTGCTGCCCCTGTATAGGTAATCATCACACAAAAGTATCATAATGAATGGATGGCTAGAGTTAAACCTTCTGGCAAGAGGCATGGTGAATATTACTTCTGTCTCCATCAAAGAAACAATCTGAAATGTGAGTTATAAACAGGCTGTATGCCCTGCACTTCCTGCTGCTAAATTGATACCTTACACCACCAAAGTATAGCTGCTACATCTTTCACTCCCAACAAATCAGGTACAACTACCAGCTCCTCTAAAAGAAAAGATATTTAGCTCATGTTTACTGCACTTATTAAAGTTTGCCAGAAACTGAAATTTCTGGTAGTTCCACATTTGTGTTCTTCTCACACTTAGTCAAAAATTTTGTTTCCTTTCCTTTCTTTTTCTTTTTTCTTTTTAGAGAAATAGGAAAATCTGGTGCCTCCATGCCATTAGATTTGAAACACCAAAGATTGTTTTGATACTGAGCAACATTTGCCTGCATTGCTGCAGTGCCTGTAGGGGTGGGCATCCAGATGCCTCATCTCTTACAGGACCTGGGCTGAGCTAGCCTAAGTTTCACAGGGTCTCTGTGGCATTTGATATTGAGAAGGGAGCCATGTGCTCTATGAGAAAAAAATGTTCAACTGTGAGGGCCAACACAAAAGAAACTGTGAGTAGAAGGCATGAACTTCCCATAGGCTAATGCACTGATCCACAGGGTTCCTGATTTAGGCAAACCTGAAATGAAAGATACAAAATATTTGCCCAGCAATCATGTCAACTCGGAAGTCTCATATCCTCCACAAAGTAATTTTTTTCATTTGGTAGATGTCAGCTGTAAGTCCCATGCCCACTTGTACCCACTTGTACACCTTGATTTCTCATCCTGACCCACAGTCCAGGTTGCTTGTGTTTCCACAGGGTTCAGTGGGTCCCTCCAGTACAAGTGAGAATCACAGATGTGCCTCATTCCATTACATTCAACATTCTTGTTCTTTCCTAAGGCTTGTCCAGGTAATTCCCTTTGTTAGCTTGGAGGAAAAAAAATTATTCTCTCTAAAAATATTGAAAGTAATGCAGACTGGCAGTAGAACCTCCTTTTCTTCAAAGCCTTTGAACATCCTGGGATGCCAGTCAAACAGATTGTGAAACAGCTCAGTGGTCATTCATTCCCTTGCCTACATCACTGTCACCAAGTGGTTCTTAATTTCCCATTTGATACAGGCACACCAAGAGAAGAAGCTACCTGTGGGAAAAATTGAAAGAACAGCAGCAGCTCACAGTGATTATGTCAATTAGTTCTGTGTCAATTAACCTGGAACGAAAGAAAAGGACAAATGCTGTATTCTTTTCCTGTCTTTTCACCTGCACATTTTCTTTCAAAGCAGCAAGCAGCATAATCTTTTCACTGAAGATCACTTCAACAAAAAACTAGCTTTTGTTTCTCATATGGCTCATTGCTGTTATTGCTAAATTATCTTGAAACTGTTTTACCAAGGCTATTGCTTTCAAAAAAACTGTCCCACAAACACATCAAAGCTCATAGACATGAACCATCTGCAGCCAAACTGCCTTGGGCTAGGAATTCTCAGAGCAAGCTGAGACATTCTACCCATTACAGAGCACCTGATTCTCTCTGTTAAATGCAAAACCTGCTAATGCAGACATCTTCCTCAAATTCTGATCTGTGTGTTTGCTTTAGAACTGGCTAATGCTTCCCTTCCCAGTGTGCTCAGATATTGCTGTGGAAACTTGCTATGTATTTTATCTGTCTTAAGAAATCTCAGGTTTTCTCCCTGTCACTTCTATTGGAATGTCTGTCAGCTGATTTTTCCAAGATCCTAAAATACCCATATTTTCTTGAAAAGCCAAAGCAAGGCATTTGTGGGCTTGACATTAAATCTCCATGTTGTTTACTCCATCCTTGCACATCAGTCGACATTATTTACCCACTGCTGTGATTCACAGACCTTAACTGCTACTCCCTTCAGCAGTGCTGAGTCTGTAGGGAAAACTGATATCTTCCATCACAAAGTGAATGAGTAAAGGAGGCCTCTCTCTTCTGACATCTGTCCAACCAAGAAATCTTCCAAAAAAAAAAACAACTGGAAATCAAAAGCACAGGTAAATAAAGCTGACAGAGTGAGAGAAATAATGAAATTGCAAACTTCTTTCAAAAATAACTACTTCCTGAATAACCCCTCACTCTCAGAGTAACAGCTATGATGCATTCTACTTTCCTACATCAATCACCCTACATTTTTGTGGCATCTATGCAAAAATCAAAGCAACTTGATTTGATTTTGAAGCCCCTCCCCAAAGCTGAAATAAACCATGAATACTGAAACCAGTTGGAAAAGCCTCATCTCAGCCATTAGAGTTCTAGCAGGTAATGATTTAGCAATTAAAAATGAACTATCCCTACACCATGCTTATCTCCCCACTGTCATGTTCAAGTTCTTGAAGGCCTAATGGCATGATTCTAGTATTGGAGATAAAATATAATGATACCAGAGAGTTTCACTCTGCCCAGCACTACAATTGTATTTGGCTGTGCCTCTCATTAAGTGTGGGTGAACAGTAATGGATGAGATAATTTTCTCTAGTGAAGTGCCAGTGCTGACATTTATGACTCCAATGAGTAGCACTAACTTTTTTTTCAGTGTTGTTAGGTAAACTTTAACTTCTGTGTTTACAAGACAGCAATTTTTTTTTTTTCAGGAGGGATGACACTTTACTCATGTCCTCAAAGCTGAGGAAATATCAAGCAGGGTTGAACTGGCTTGAAGCTGGAAGTGTTCATGAATGATCGTCATTGAAAAATGTCTGTGACTGACTGTGTAGAGGGATCTGTCTCTTTCCCTGCAAGAAAATGAGCTTGGCTGTGCTCTGTTATGACTAATAATGGATAATTCTGGTTCTATCAAACAAGATATTTAAAATCTTGGTGCTTGTCTTGGGATTTATACCTTTGGAAGGGCAAAATATTTGCTTGTGAGAGGTGAGATTGCTGGTTAGATTGATGTTTCTGAGGCACTCAAGTAATTTCCATTAATAGCAGAGCTGAGTATCACATAATTTATTATTTTTAAAATTATTTAACAATATATAAATAATAATTATTATTCATACTACAGCTGTGAGGCAATGCTCCTTGTTTGCAAAGAGGAGAGGAAGAAAGGATCGAGTCTTTTGGGAATACTCGTGGGTATTCCAGACATTATCTTCTCCAGCAGTCCTCTCTCCCCTACATGGACATTTCTGCTTTCTGAGCAGTTGACTACGATTTCCCTTCTGCTGCAGGTCACAGGCTGATGTACACACTGAAGGACTGAACAGTCAATAGCATTTTCTTCTGCTGAGAAGGTAACTTCTGGCAGGAACTGGTTAATCTCCTGCTACCTCTTCTGGAGGAAAAGTCCATGGAGATTTAAACAATAACTGACCTCAGGACCTCACCTGAAAGTATTTGAAAGAGTTGAAGCAAAATAACACATTTTAGTAGGGTCTCTTAAATTCCAGGCAAATCCACAGGGCATATCTGTAGTTAGTGGATTATGGAAACAGCAAAACTACACGTCACAGGAGTGATGGCAGGAGCAACCCTGACTCTGTCAGTTCTCTTCTAACTCTGTGCTGCTCACCTGTAAGATGACCTTTCTTTACCTTTAGGAGTATATCTGAATCTAAATAACATATCTGTATCTGAATTGCCAAGCGTCTTCTCCCTTTTAGATGAGATTTTTTACAGAAGCACCAGTGTATGTGTGTGTGTGTGTGTGTGCATACATCCATATTTTAGCTTCACATTAAATAGATATTTTTCTGGATTTGGGTTTGTTTCTTTCAGTAAGTAGACAAGCAGAATTTTCTTTCTGACTCTGTTCAATGTTAAAGTGGCTTTGTTTTTTGTTGTCGTTGTTTTAGCTTTTTTAAAGCAAGACTTGGCTCTGTGTGAGTGAGAGAATGTTTGTGTCTGGAGGGCTTAAAAAGTTTAGGATTTATATACTTCAAGAAGTAGAAAGAAAAAAGACCAGAATTGGATTTAACTAGAACCATTCTTGATTTGCATACTAAAAGGTATCTGACAAGTGTAGTGGCGCAGCCAAATCTCACTAAAGGGTTCCTCCTTTTTTTGCCCACTCAAAATGACAAAACTGTCACAAAGACAGGTCTTCAGAGACATCACAGCTGAAGCTGTTACCAAAGGCACAAAAGTCTTTAGAAAGTCAAGTATTCTTTCTCCTCTCATTTTAACACTCAGAATACCAGCCCAGCCTCAGAAACCATATATAAGGTCAGTGCACAGGAGCTTCTTCCAGACAAGAGGCTTGAAAAGATATCTGCCATGAATGTCACTGATCTTTTTTTGATTGCGTTGTGCTGAATCTCTGTGCAGATTCTTTGTCTGCAGAAGGGGTCGTGTGCTCATTGGCATGAATCCCCTGGCTGCAGACTTAGCCTCTCCTTTGAAAATCTGCAATATTTCAGTCCTGGAGTAGTTAACAAAGGAAGCGAGAGAGTACACTTTCAACTTTGTTCGCATCTAAATTTTTGTGTCTGACATTTGATCACAAACAGTTGGGTTTGGGTGAAAGATGCATGAATCAGGTGAAAATAAATCCAGTATCTCTCCATAAGTCAGGTAAACTTATCTGTTTAGAGGAGCTGGAAGTTCCAGGAACAAGAAAGAGCCTCATTCCATCTTGAAAGCTATGCAGTGTTAGTCAGAGTCTGGAATATGTATGTGAATATATATCCAAGCTTACACATATATAGGATAGAGTAGGATATTTCAGTTAGAAGGAACCTGCAATCATCATCTAGTTCAGCTGCCTGACCTCTTTGGGACCATCCCTGAAGTTTGTCCAAATGCCTCTTAAACACTGACAGGCTTGAGGCATCAGCCACCAGAAGAGTCTCAGCACTTCCCTCACCATTTCCCATTCTCAGGAGAGTGCAGAGAGCACTGAGGTCACCCCTCAGCCTTCTCTCCTCCAAACTGCACAAACCCAGCATCCTCAGCACTTATTATACAACCAATATAATGGGGGGGGTGGGGAATTCAGCAATATGATTAACTTCTGAAAATTCTACTTAAAACCCAGGTAACTGCTGAGCATCTTCACCCTACACTCCTTGTGGAGGTAATGGAGAGATATAGGTACCTCCAGAGGCTAATTTAGTCCACTGCTCTCTTATAAAGTAATTAGGCTTCATCAGGTAAGGAGAAATCTGGGATTTCAACTTGCCAATAATCTTTAAATGAGCACCTGAACTCCCTCTGCAGCTTGACATCTACAAAAAGTTTCTTCAGCTTCTATCCAAAATGTTTGCATCTTTTGTTGCACAACTTCCTGGGAGAATATTCCTGCCACTGTTCCTGGCAGAAGAAATCAGGCAAAAATAGTCTTTAGACTGTTAACTTGTTTCAGTCTTTTTAAATGTTTTCTGGGGAAAAAAACATGCCTGCCCCTACATTCAGTGTTCTGGTGAGCTTTGAAATATACTTAGATTTTATTTTTAAATTCATTTAATCCACAAGGACTCAACAAACATAGTGGGCTGATCTGACTAGAAAGATTTTGTTTTGCATTCCTGACTTAAAACTAAAATAAATGTCACTTTAGATTAACCTCAGATTCTTGTTTAAATAGATTCCATTCCAATCCATGAACAAAGCAAAATATAAATGTTTAAAGAAAAGCAACCAAATTAACCACCTCCTTATTTTGTATCATTTAAATGCCACATTTTCTTTTACCTCCTAATTGTTTTCCTTAGTATTTATTTTCATAATAGCTGAAATTCGAATGATAATTTAAGGTTTATAATTTAAACTTATTTATTCAGTTAAAAAAAATGCTTTGTCAAAATCTATTTGTGCGATAATCTGGATTGTGCTAGTTTTTACATGATAAATATTTAAATGAGAAATCATAAATGGACATGATTTTTCTTCAAGTGGAGTTCAAATGTTAATTTATATCCAAGCAAGACAATTGAGGAACAGATATTTCTTCTTTCAAGAGTTGTGCTACAGGTATATTAATAAAAGAGACTAACTCCTTTTGTTAGTTGATTCAGAGAAAGTGCACTTCTGTGATAAAAACAAGCACCTGGGGCACTTGGGAGGCTTGGGAGCTTTCTGAAGACACGTTCACAACCTGAATAAGTCACATCATAATTGCATCCCTCAGTTGCCATATACATGGAGTGGTGAAATAATCACATGTACTTCAAAAAGAAGAACACAAGTGCACTCTACTTCATAAAGTCAGAGGAATGAAAGAAGTTTGAGCATACAGGCAAGGGACTGGATATCAAAACCAGGTTACAAAGTCTTTTCTTGGTTAGGGTCTCGTCAGAAATGGAGGATGGGGGGAGCTGTCCTGTGAAGTGACACATTCAATGTCAAATCAAGTTTCTCCCCAGTGTAGACGCTTCAAACAACTCATGTGTCCAAGGCAGACAGCTTGGTGGCAGGCTCTAAAATATTCCTGCTCTTTTTCATGTCTCTAAACAAGTTGATCCAGAAGATACATCCCAACCTGTCCATGTAGGACCTAAGCTGAGCCAGCCAGTGCTGTACCTACTGTGCCAGTTCAAGTGGGAGAAGCCAGCATCTCCACTGGAGAGGACATTTCCACCTTTCTCCCAGCTCTGCCTTCTCACTCCTACTCCATGCATGACCCTTTCTTTTACAATGCTACAAGCATCTTGTGATTTTGCCGTGAACTCATCAGGTGAAAAACAATTTTAGAAAGGGCTAATTTCCTTGTTGTTTCCACGCTTGGTTTTCTGCCAATTTCTTAAACTGAATTTATTCACAAGGGGTTAGAGTTTGTGTAATACTACAGGAGGAAATTTGGAGAGAGAAAGAAAGAAAGAAAGAAAGAAAGAAAGAAAGAAAGAAAGAAAGAAAGAAAGAAAGAAAGAAAGAAAGAAAAGAAAGCAAGCACCCCATTTTAAGAAAGTTAAATTCCTTCTCAATATTCCTCTTTCAGATTTGTAATTCAACCCTCTCTGTTTGATGTGATGAATCTGAACTTCAATATCTCTACAAACCCCCTTTCTTCTCCTTGAACATTTGTAAATGCTGTGAAAGCCATTTTCCATGCCTATTGACAGGCAGTGTGTATAGATAGAGTATAGTTTATGTGCACACAGAGGGACATAAAGGTTATGGGAGGAACAACACGGAAGATGTTGTTCTCTTCAGGTCCCAGCGTGGATCAGCAATATATTTTTCTTTCACTAGATTCACCCTGCAAAGCAATGCAAGGTGCACAGCCTCATGAAGTGGTGCCAGAAGCTTTGGCATTCACAATGAGAATGCCACGAATGCCGCACCTGACCTACGTGTAGCCATCAAATTAAACAATGTTGATGGGAAGGAGGGCTACCATCCTCAAGATTTCATGATAATATTAGTTAAATTCCTTGGCCTAGTTGGAGATTAAAATGGGTCAGACTTGTGAATTTTTTTCTGTCTGAAGATTTATTCAAGACAATATAGGATTTGGAAAAGCAAGGAGAAAAAAAATTCTCACTGCTTCCTAGGGAACAATTGTGTTCTTTGAGTTTGCTTTTACATTATGTCTTTTTTCCTTCTTTTTTTCTTGAACATCTAAAGACATTTCACACATCTATTTTGTCCATTTGCATACTAGAGAGGCATAAAAGTCAATGTAAAATAAAATCTTACCTTTGGTTTTGGGACAGGTGATCAGTGAGTGATAAACTCACACATGTAAAAGCAGCCATCAAGTTATGTATTTATGATTTTAACACATGCATGACATTAACCCATGGATTAGTATTCCTTCAAGAATATAGGATATGATATATATATTGAGATATATATATATATATATATATATATGTGATATACATCCTGCTTTCATCAAGTTTCCAATCAAAAAAGAGTAACTTCTAATTTCATAGTACATTTCTACCTGATTAGTAAATGAACTGTTTTATGCATTTATCATCTAATAATCTGAAGCCTGGGATTTGATTCACCAGGTCTCTAAGTGCAGACAATGGCCTGTCTGCAATACACAAGTCTAAGTAAAATCTCCTACTCTCTCTCCAAGTTCATAACTTAAATGCTGAAGTCTTTTCCCCCCAAGAAATCTCTTGTTCAATCTGTCAGAACATCTCTACGAAAATCAATATATTTGTTCCACTTTCTGAGAAGTGGCCATGTGGCCTATCAAAACACACCTTTCCATGTTAGGTTGGAAAATGTTCTGGAAGCATGACACCATGGAACAGGGACACTGAATAATCCTGAGAGTGGAAGAAGGTAAAGTTCTTTGAAAAGTGAGAAAGCATGGGAAGCAGCTAATACTTTTTCTTGCCTTCCTATAAAAGTATTGATTAATACTGCAAGCTGGTTGTACAGTTTACACATGAAATAAAAATTTTTACTCCTCTCATCAGGGGGCTTCATTTATGTTAACATCTTCTGTATGTAGGATCCTGTGCTATAATGTGAATATGTCCCTTCACATCATAATTGCCTGGAAGCTTTTAGAGTTAAAAGCAGTGATAATGAAAAGGTGAGGAAAGGAAGTACCCTTGTCCCCGCTTTACAGGCAGAGAACTGAAAGAGAATAAACCCACCTCATCTGCAACAACTGAAGTCATTCTCGCAGTCAATATATAGTTAGGTTGAAATCCTGAAACATATTAAGAGAATTTGCTAAGGTCATACAGCAATTCTCATGAGGATCTCATCTCCCACATCCTCTCACAGTGCTTCAGTGACAGAACACTTTTCCTTTCCCTTGCTAATATTGTGTACCAGGCTAAGCCATCAGAGAAGTCACTATGTCCCCTAAACATCACTTAGGCCTGTGTGTGTTAGCTGTCACAGATCTACCTCCCAGCAGCACAGAAAGAACACTTAGCAATTTTATCCACTTCCTTGTTGTTGGTATGTCAGGGTAGTGGTACAATTTCATTGCTGCTTGTCAGCTGTCTGGCATCTGCTGACTATCTACAGGAAGAGTGAGTGGTTGTATTTAAATATCTGTCAGCAAATATGACAAAACACATGAATACTTCTCTGGGATTTGCAATGACCTTTTCATTTGCCTTGAAGAGTTGTCTTCCTCTGATCAAGAAACTAATTAGATTGCTGAAACTTGCTGTACATCTCTATCACTGCACCAGGGAAATCCATTTCTCCTTTTGACAATCACTCTGCAGGATACTTCCATTCTCCCCAGAAGCCTGTGGCTACAAATGGTTACATTTTCTCCATAGCTTTTTACTGTGGAGGTGACAGCAGACTGACCAACCTTGGTTGTAAGCAATCACAACATTTGGCAAAGTGGAATTACATTGGAAGCTCAAAATATTGAGTTTCCACAGTGCATTGCTACAGTTCTATAATGTCCCCCAAGCTCACAGCTCTTGGAAGTGGGTTGGAGGGGTGAAAAGCCACAACTTTGCAGGTATCAGTGTTTTCTGATTCTGCCTAGGGCATACATGCACCTGAATTTTCATAGGATAGGCAGGGCACATCTAGAAACAATCTGGTAAAATGGATTTTCAGTGACACAGTAACCATCAGTGGTGCTGCAAATGAGGTTGCTGTCTGCACTGTCACATAGATGAACAATGGAACTGTGGCATGGCCCATGGTCTCAGTGGATTGTTTTCTATTTAATGTCATGATTTGCTGAAGAGAATTGGGAATTTAAGGAGTTGCCAGGAGACACTCACAGAAGCTTCAGGTGAATTAATCTCATTTACACTGGAAAAGAGATGTAGATTCAAACTCCATCTGTTCACCACAGCATTTACCTTGGAGGACCTTTTTCTTCTGGAATATGCTGCTTCTGGGAATAGGCAGACTTCTCCCAACAGATAATGCCAGATGAATATGCCTCCAAATCAAGAGCAGGTTCTTTCTGGGATTTGTTTGTTTGCTGAAGATTTCACAATCAAGGGAACCACTAAACTCTGCAGTCTGCACTCCTCCATAGCACAAGCCCCTGAATTTCATGCTGTTACTCCCCCAGTAGCTATGCCCAGTTAAACCCTGCCAGCACAGGGATGTTGCACACCAGGCAAGATAAAGGGACAGACAAAGTGTGAGCCTACTCCCCTCTTCCAGACCAAATGACACTGCTCCATCTAAAGCAAGATGAGAAAAGAATCAAAAATACCAGTTTTGCTTTGTTTAGAAGACTCTCTATGGAGAGAAGTGGGCTGTTCTTATCAGCTTACATGGGGCTCAGGAGGGCTGTGTGTAGGCAGCTTATTCCTGTGCCCAGCAGGGCTGCTCTCTGGAGAAAGGCATCATTTCCTGTGTTCTAGGTGCCAGCAATGTGTATCCCAGTGAGCATTCAGCTGGGTCATAAAACTTCCCTTTGCTTACAACAACTATGAAAGCACTAAGTGCATTAAATTAAAATACTGTTAAAGTGGTTTATGGGAACTCCTTATAAATAATCATCAAGATCTAACTCCTGGGAAAACACTGTATTTCATGCTGTTTTGTTCCTTGCTGTCTAGAGAGAAGGCAAGCTTCATAAATATGCACCTTCTCTATTAACAGCTACAGTTCTTGCCTTCCTTCGAGAAACTTTTCTTCCTTTTTGCAGACTTCCCACTTCCATAAGACAAACACACAACTGTGTAAGTCACACAGTCCTGAACCCTGCTGGTGTTCCAGACAAACACACAACTGTGTAAGTCACACAGTCCTGAACCCTGCTGGTATTGCAGGCAGGGAGTAATTCAGAAACCCACGCCTACATGCAGCTTAGATTGCTTCACTTTTGAATTCTTAAAAGGAACCCTGAGCCTGAATGCCCCTTTGTTGGCAGTATCAGCTCCCAGTGATGCTTGGGGAGAACCTGCATTTGTTTCATTAGTCTGTGTGACCTCTCATGACCAGGGTTTTAGTGTCCCCAAATGTGACACAAGGCTGGTGTCTCCTGTCACTGTGTGCTCACTTCCTCTCTGCCAGTCCTCCTGCCCTGGCTGGCACCCACGTGTGAATGTGACAGAGACTTTTATAGACAGATGGACAGACAGACAGACAGAAAGGCTGATGCATAGATATTCCCTCCTGTGCTTCAAAGACCTTCACTTTCTCAGATGAGGAACTTTTTCTCTCTGTGTAAAAGGAGGGGTGGAGAGAAAGGCTTGAAAAGGAGATCTCTGTTTCATGAATGCTTTCATCTAATCCTTCAGTGTTTTATCACTTATCCCTAGATTTAAAGGACTAAAAGTTCTGATTCCATGGGAAATTAGACCTAAATTACATACCAGTGGAAATCAATATGCAACCAGCCTTAACTATAATGCTTTTTACATGCTCCAATATTATTTATATTTTATATAGATACTTGACTTAGTCTTTATCCTCTTTTAATAGAGACTTCTCATTAAAATGTTGTGGATTTGGCTTGGTTTAATTTTGTATGCTTTTCTTAATTACTTTTTTTTCTGCTGTGTCTGTAAATTGTGTTCTAGTTTATGGAGGAAAAAAGTTAATTTCCTGAAGCTAAGATAGTCTTTATATGACTAAATATATTAATAATTACTTTAAATTTCTCCTTTTACTTCTGCACTTCCCCTTACTTGGCAGATGGAAGGGAGGGAAGTGAAAGGGGAGAAGAGGTAAAAATACTTCAAAATATCCCCAGGAAAGCACAATGTTTATTCTCTGACACTTAAATACCTCAGAAACATTTTTAATAATAATTCCTAATGCACGGAAACTTTTTACAAGATAGATGAAATCAATTTAAAAAGTTTTTGGCTATTTTCCAGGACAGCTCTGGTTCAGAAGTTTCTATGTTATGGATTTTAAGGGATGTGGGATGTTTCATGCCATTATATACCACCGAGAAATCACATTTTTCTGAGGTCATTATGTTTGCATTTGCATTCTGTATTTACAAAACCTTTGCCACACTGTCATTCCTAATCTGTATCTGCCCAATGGCCCAGTCCTCTCTCACCAACCATGACCAGAACCAGCTGCTCCCAATAGCAGAAGCAAAAATTCAGCTTCTGCAATAATCTACCCAGGATGAATGTTCCTGCCCGGCCACCATTAGTTAGTTAATCTACTATAACAATTTTAAAAGCACATAATGAACAATGGGCCAAATGACTTTAAGAATGCTGCATCAGTAAAAGGTCTCATTTAGTTAGCTACCAGAGCAATGCAGGTGGTCAGCCAAAGCACCACAAATGGATGAATTCACAGTACAAGACAACACTGTAGTTAATTTACCTTCCTTTAAATTCTTGCTGGATCATTTTGACAAGCAAGATGTGTCAGACCAGAAAATGACCATGACATCATTGCCCAGAGGAGCAGGCATGTCTATTTGGTTATGATCATATTCTAATAATCTCCCAATAGTCATAAAGCTGAGCATAGGGATCTCTGATAGATGGGTTTAATGGACTGACACTGATCAAAGCAAAAATGTGAGTTAGGTACTGTGAGCAAGGGCCTAACTGAGATTCATTAGAGGATGCAAGAGTCTCCTGAGCTGGATGCTTCATCAAACAAGTCACTTAAAGCCATACTGGAGAGGAGCACTGAGCTGTTCAAATGCCCTTCTGGGGAGTGAACAGACACACAGGAATGGAGGGAGACATCCAGGCATCAGCACTTCATTTTCAGGCAGCAGGAATTTAGGATGGGAATCTATGCTAGATCAAGAGATTTAAGTACAGATATCCACATCTGGATGCCTAGGCAGGGGCAAGGTATTTAAAAAGCTGCTGCAGTCTGTGGAGACTCCAGTCCTTCTAAAACAGACAGTGGCTGGTGAGCAGCTCTGCAGTCTCCAAAACAGGTTCTTTATTGACTATCCTGGAAGGTCAGACATCAGCTCTCACCTAGATATGCAGGATAAAGTTCATAATCTTCAACTGAATTCCAGCTCTTTCCCAAGAGGAGCTGTCATTCTGTGGACACCACTGAAGAGCCAGAGAAACAGACACCCTGTGCCCCCATAAATATGTGCTGTAAAAGGCACAGAGTTCACAAGGAGAGTGATGGTTCAGTTTGGTGCTCTGGATGAGTGTGTGCAGGGACCTTTGAGGTGTCCTGGGCTATCCACGGCAGGCACACAGGTCTGGCAGGTATGACACAGGACTCACAGAAGAGCAGTGACATTCTATAACAGTAGCTGGTGACCAGGCATGATACCATAGGATACCTTAAGGGGCACCTTATTCCTATGTTTAAACTATCATAGTTTCAATTCTCAATAAGGGAAACTACTGTCTTTCATTAGTGCTTAATTCCTCTGTTGATAAGGAACCATTCTTTTCTTTCAGGTAAGAGAAATAACCTGTTCAGACTCCAGAGCTGCATTTGATATGGTGCAGCATGGGAATATAACAGTTACACTACAGAAAATCATTATTAGTAGAATAACTACAAGGCAAGTCATGATTAGAGAAGGGATTACAATGGCATGTGTTAAAATAAGAAATATTTAGCTGAAGGGAAGTTATTTTTGGAATTCCCTAGAACTGGCATCAGGATGATATTTCTTTAGAAATGTAAGAGAGGGTCTGTGCATATGAAATTTACTACAACACAGTTAGAGGAACTGGAAAAAAAATGAAGAAAATCTGAATATTACTAGTATGAATGAGATTACTTTAAGATCTGCATTAATTGAAATCAGATGATTATAGTTCATACACTTATTCCCAGAAAGTATAGTCAATATCCTTATAGAAAATAAGTCATATTTATTCTTGAATCCTTTTTTAGGAAATGGCAGACAAAAAGTAATATTTGGAAAAATAAGTCAACAATAGGAGGAGCAAGAGCCACTTGGGTGATGCAGCCAAGAAAAATAAAAATATTTAGTTGGATATATACAGATTTCTCCAGGAGAAAATACTTAATGTCTCTGGAAAAGACACTGGAGAAAAAGGAACAGCCTTTTGCCAGCTGTTTCCTAGAAACATCATTTACACTGGATTACTGGATGTAGAAAGGATATGGAACTGAGCAGGCAAATTCAGAAGTAGTTGTGAAAAAGGGAGTTGTAAAGACAGTAGAGACACTAAGCTAGTTTTCTTTCATCTGGTGGAACAAAGGTCAAGAGGAGGTAGAATAAATTTGTGAATTAAACATCTGGGAACAGTCACAGACTCATTTGCTGGAAGGCATTGCCAGGGATCCTCTGGCAATGTGTGTACTGTCAACATCAGTAGCTCAGGTTAACCATGGCTCTGTAAGAACAAATCTTATCAAACAGTCAGGATGGGGATGCCATACCTTCTCTGGCGGTCACTGACAATAAACTCAGGAAATTCTTTTCTAATGTCCAGCCTGAACCTCCCTGGGCATGGTTTGTGACCATTTCCCATTGTTCTGCTCTCTGACAGTGCTAAGAGCAGCCACAGATCACCTCTGTCTCAGAACAAAAGGAATGTTTGAACTAAGGAGGATGCAGTCCTAAAGAGATGTATGTCATCTGTCTTGAGTAACTCAAAATTAGAGGAACTTTTTGTTTGTTAATGGTCTTGGGCTGTGGAGCAGATTTTGGTCAAGGAGATTGGGAATCAGAGAAAGGTAAGAAGGTCCATCAGCCTTAAGGTGAAATAGAGCTCTAAATTTCTCACTGGGAATCAAATACTTCATGGTTAGGATGTGGAAGAGTCTTAGGTTCTGTGATGCCTTTCCACCTCTCTGTTCTGCATCCCAAAGTCTCTCTCATAATTTTCCATATCTAATAAAGCAAAGACTTTGCAAATCTTTGCACCTTTCTCATTAGATGCAACTGCTTGTGGTTATATCACCAATTATGCTTAATGATTTTAACACAGTCCAAGCACTGTTTACTAAAACTCCTACCAACCAACTAGACCATGATTCTGGCAGGGTTACATAGGAGTAGAAAGGTAAATCACTAGCTGAGGGCTCCGCTGAATCCCTGTTACTCACAGCAAATTGTTCCTTGCAATCCCTCACAAACCCTTCACGGAGACAAACATTCACTGTAAGAATAGATTCCTTGGCAAGAATATTTTCTACAAAGCTGATAATATCAGCTTAATATCAGCTATAAAATGCATGCAGAATTTCTTTTACATCAGGGATAGGATTGTTTCTAGGAATAATTTTTTTTTGTGGGTGACCTTGTAGAGTATTATTCAAGAGAACTTTTTCCAGCACTGAAATAGAGTTATAAACATATCTCAGCTTACATATATATAGGTATCACAAAAACTAATAAATCTGATGATGCCTTTGAATGGAAAGAAAATCAACTTTGATTACTTGTCAAATGCTGCTGGAATATTATAAGATGTGGAAGTTACTTATTCATACCAAATTCCCTCATTTTATTTGTTCTCAGGAAAGAAATTCTTGTTCTTCAGCATTCTCTTTCTCCTGCTTCCTTTTTTTTCAGTCTCTTCTTCATCTGTGACACAAAAGCATTTTCTTTGCAGAAACATTACTTTATTAATTCAGGATTATTCATTTGTGACACTACTTTCCTCAGCTTCTGTCTGAATACCTTTATTCCAGACTCTCTCACATTTTAAAATTACAATATAGTACTTAAAAAGAACAGTTCTTGCATTTTTTCCCCTTCAAGAAATAAAATAAATTAATAAAGAGGTCAGACAACACTGTTTGCAGGTGTTTCTGTGTGAAACAATTGGTATTATTATATAAAAGGAAATGGAATGAGATGAGTTTAACTGAATTCCTTAGGGAAATCATCCAATACCCACTCTTATCAAAGTCTAATAATGGCCCTTCTGCTGCCTGCTTGCTTTGATGAAGCTGATAATAACACAAATCTACATTTATTTGCATTTTTTTCTGCTAGAATTCACTGAGGCATCTCCAAATGTAATTTTAAAGTATTAACACATGTAGATTTGTGAGCTGCATCTGTGAGTTGCATTAAGTAGAAAGAGATCAGACACAGACTCATGAGACCCCATCCCCAGGGCTGTGCTTGACTCCCTGCATCCTTCTTGGGAGTCACCAGACACAAGTACTCCCCTCTGTTTCAGGTACCCAGTCAGAGACAGAGCAACAAGGGTGCATCAAGTGGGAGGACAGAGTGAGCTGCTAAATTAATGCTTTTGAGCTTTATTGCAGCTTTATTGCAGCTTTATTGAGGCAAGCTACAAAGATGTAGTCAGGAGGTAGAAAACCCTGCAAGTTAAGCAGGAATTTACCACAGGATCACATCTCTATCTAGAGACACTAAATCACTCACACCTAAACCTCAGAGCCCAGACATGACCCCACGACCTGAGTTTCCAAAGGTTTCATACAGGAGGCAGAACACTGCAGTAGACACCAAGCTCTGGTTCAAGCCCTATCACCAGCTAAAAACCAGCCCAACTACTGCCAAAATCTGAAAGAATCCAAACCAAATGTTTATGCCTTAAATTTTGTCTGCTTTGCATATCCTGGTTCTCTGTTTGAAAATATGATTTTCTGAACAGTAGAGGAAACAGATTTAACTGTTGCAATGGATGTGAAAAAAGTTAAGGAAATTTTCTGGTTTGGAAAATAGTGTTCTTAAGAAAGTTTTCCAGAGAAAACAGGTTCTCATTAGAATGCCAGGGGGTTTGAATGCCTCTGCTCAGATCTAAAGGTGGCTTCAAGGACAGAGTCTAGGAGAAATCACCAAACTGCAACTGACACAGTCACGTCCTTCCTACCAAGATTTCAGCATAATACTCTTGATAATCTGCATCATTAGTTCTTTCTTCCCTTACTTACTTTCATTTCTGTAAATCCTTCCTTGTCACACAGCTACTGCCTGCAACAAGGCAACAGCTGCTCGTGCTAACTCCATGTGCTTTATTCCTTTCCTCCGGTGAGGATTCTCTATTGACTCTGTTCTCTTCCTCTCAAGAGCCCAAGACAAACTTCGTGGCTTCCAAAAACTTCCCCAATCAATACCTCCTAAGGTCCCTGAAGTGCTGTAATCTGAATCAAGGTCTGTGAAGCAAAACTGAAAATGAGCTCAGCAGGGTTTAGCCACAGCCTGTTATCTGTCACAGGAGGGTTTGGGTTTTTCCTGCATGGTTTGGGGGGGTTTTTTGGTTGCTCTTTGCAGGTTTGTTTTCCACTAACTTTCACTTCTCAGAAGCCAGCTCCTGTTTCTGAATCTTCAAGCTGTAGCTGTGCACCATGAAAGTGCCAATCAACTTTGAGCTCAATAATCAAAATACTTCTGATTTCTTCATATCTCCTAGAAATAAAAGATGCATCTAGGCTGAAAACATCTAATTTTATGTGTTTAGCTTGATTCTTCTCCTTCATTGCAATTTGAAATAATTGTTGAAACAGAGACAATGTTGCTGTTAAGGTGGCACATCCTTACAGGGGAAAGGAAAATTTCAAGTGATTTTTTCCTCTGTTCCTCAAGGAATGATCCATTTTTTAAAAGACTTGATCAAGAAGATTTCTCTGTAGCATTATATTATTTCCATCCAGTCTCTCAATCACAGCTAAAAACATCCATGAGATATTAGGAAATGTAAAAAAATTTCTAGTAAGAAAAGTAACTCCACGGTTTTTACTAACACAAATGCAATTTAACACAAATGCTATTTTAGAATACATTCGCAATGGAATTATTCTTTTATTTTTACACACATAGCTAAGAGACGACCACTGGCTTATGAAGATTCATGCTCAATTATTATTATTTGGTGAGGTAACATATTTACATTTTGGCATTGCTTTGGCATCTGGGAAAATGCATTTTGGATATTGCTGAATTGTCTCTGGAACACCCAAAGAACCACCAGGAGATTCTCCTGTATAACCTCTAAAGTTTGACTTTATTCCCTGGACGTGTGTACATCATCTTGCCTTATCAGGTGGGAGATGGCAGTAGTCTGCTTCCTCTCTGTCTGGTGCAGATTAACTTGCATAAATTAAACTTGGCATTCTGTGCATGTAACTGTTCCCAGTAAACCACGGAGTGATGGGTTCTGCCCTAAGTGCCACAAAACCAGAGCAGAATACAAGAATGTCCTCACATCTCTCGCTCTGAAATGTGGGCTCTGTGGCTCTGATAGGAAAGGAACCACAATCATTCATCCAGGGCTCAACAAGTAAGTTGTCATCTTGTCTGAGGGTTAGGAAAGAATAACATAATCAATATTTTCCATTCTTGAAAAATCTAAATCCAGTAAAAAACATCTTTTTCAAAACAAAAAGCCATTTGACACTTTTTTTTTAAGGAAGATTATGGAATCGGAATTTGATGGCTTTACATCTCAGAAACAAGAATTTGTAAAGATTCTTCTGTTCAAATCTGTTTTAATTTTGACAGTGACTTGCGTTTTTTGTAACACAGTAAGATGGAAACAATTTCAGACTCTGGAATATTTAGAAGAAATGTTTTATTGGGATGATTTTTTAAAAATTGTTGTGTTAAAAAATAAATCAGCTGCTTTTGTGGGTCAGTCCAGTCAGTCCAGTATCAGGTTATGATACAACCGTGGACATGAGCAAACAGATGAATTGTCACCTGGCTCACATAAATTTGAAAGACTTTTCTCTCTTTCTACCCTTTTCCTTCAGAATAAAATTAAATGTGATTGGGAAAAAATGCAATCCTCTAAAGCTGTATATGGGTATTGACTATAAGTAAATCTAGAACTTGACCAGCAGTTTGTTTTTCTTGGAGCTTTTTGGTGCTTGTTTTTTGGGTTTTGTTTGTTTCGGTTTTGAGGGGTTTTGTTTTGCTTTGTTTTTAATTGAACAGTTTCTATAGCCAGACTGTTTCTGGAAACTTTCTTTTCTGAGTCAGGGTTCAAAAATAAAAGCCAGCTTGAAGCACATTCATCAAGCACCATGAGAAGGAACATTTGTAATAAGTGCAGGGAGCAGGGCTTAAACAAAGCTGAGTGATGCTATTTCAGTACTGTGGAGTCTATCCATCCCATTCCTCTATGAATAGTTGTAATGGTGAAAAAATCATGATTAGATTTGTTTGTGCTTCGTATGTGTTGTCTGTATTTTGTACATCTGTCAGTGTCATTGGAAATAGTTAATTCATGTGCTCTCTTCCTGAAACCTACTGTAACAAATGTAAGTGTACTGAAACAAATGTTATGGCTGTAATATAAATCCTGGTTGATGGGTTTTAGTAATAGAAAGACAGGGAGGGTGTTGCCAGCTGCAAGACCAGCTGATAAAAAACTTCTGTAGCTGACTTTATTCATGCTCAGAGTACAGAGGTTTAACAGAAACCAGAATTAGCCACATGGAACTCATCTCTAAGTTCAGTCTGCGTGAAATATTAAGGAAGATGAATACAGAGTCTGGTTTTAGGGATAGAGGACAGTAGGAGCTGCCTTGGTACCTAGGCTGTCACCCCAGGCAGCAGTTCAGGGATCACAGGAGTGGGAGTTTCCACCAACTCATCCCCCAGTTGCCCCACCAGGTGCCCCATCTCCTTTTCCCCCTCTCTTCTCCCCCTGGCCCAAGCTGACACCTCACAAAAGCTTTAATAGGGATTTATAAACACTTATCTTTTAGAGGCACTGCTGTGAGCCTAATGAAACCATTCCTTTACAGTTTTAACTAACGAATCTGGATGGATGTGACAGGGAAGGTCTGGGAAAGGGAACGTTGTTCTTTATGGCAGAGTGAGGACAACACCTCCTCAGCATAGAATGCAAAGGAGGCAGATGTGGAAGGAGCCACAGCAACCAAAAGGGCTCTGGCTTTTATTCAAGTTCATGACTCACAATCCAGAAGATGAACTGTAGGCTGGACCCATCCTCAGTTCTATAAAAAGATATTTTGTAGCCTTTGTTACGGATTACAAAAGCCGAGCTGAGGATTCTATTCTCACCGCAGACACTTAAAATCAAAGCTGCCTGCTCCTCGCTAAAACCAGCCTGCACTGAGAGGACTGCCAGGGAATGTTTTCCCTTGTTTGTCTGAGTGCTGAGGCACCAAACACTTGCCTCAAGCTGAGAATTCCTATCCCAAGTGCCAAGCTGCCTTCAGTGGCCATAAGGGGGGGAGCTCGTGTAAGGAGAGTGGGGATAGCTGGGTGGATGGATAATGGACTCAAAGGATTTTCCCCCCGAGGAGCACTGCCCGTCCTAGCACCTGCTGTGGGAAAGGTGAGGAACACTGCTCGGCACAGTGCCAGCACTGATCTCCTATCTCACATTTTGGGACATTTTGAGTCCTGCAAATCCATCTCCTTACATTTTCCATGGGTATTTAATAACTATCCCTTGGTTGCAATGAATAATGGAACTGCAGATTGCAGGCATAAACAGGGAATTTTCTACACTGGTTTCTATGTAGTATGGTGAATTTAATTTCACTTAGCTACGGTTAGATGCTTAGGCTGCACTGCTATCCACAGCAAAACACAGGCATCTCCAGAGGGTCATTTTTCCCATTTGCTTTAAGTATCTAATGTAGGGTGGAATCAATCTCTTCCTGGTGATGCCAAACACTTTACTGACTATATAAGTGGTATATGCAAGATTTCCTTAGCCTAGATATCTAACTTTTAGGCAGATGGCTCCAACTCAATGTCATGGATATTTTTTTAAATGCTCCAAGAGAGATTGCAAAGCAGTTTCACACAGTTATCCTCTCCCAACACATTTACAGAAACGAGAATTTCTTCCTCATTTCCCAAGAATGGCTATAGGTCTCCTTAAGGTGACCATATAAAAATACAGATACAGGAGAGAGAAAGTGTGTGGATTGATTCAGTTGGAAATACACCTTTAATTCATTTCTTCTAGAGTTTTCAAGCTCCCCACAGAATTTTCTGTTCATACTTCCTTTGGTGAAGGCTTAGAAATCTATTTAGCCACTGTCAAATATCATGGACTATAAAAGATACATACTTGTGGTTATGATTAATTCCTCCCATATAATCAACCACCTTCTCTTGTTTGCTGAGAGGAATGGACTCTTGCACATTGACTGAAAAAGCACATCATATTTTTTGTAGCTGCTGCTTTGATTTGTGTTGATTTCTCTTCTCTAAACCTGGCAAAGATATTGTATATGAGTATGCATAACTCGACAGCCTTTGTCTGACTTGGAAACAAATGTCTGATTGTTGTTCCAACAGTTTGTGGAACAGAAATTCAAGTGGCATAAATCAGTTTGTCTTCACATATCGAAGAAAAAAAACCCAAAATAATTCTGGTACACAAAATTAAAATATATGAAGTTATACATCTTGGACCTTGATCCTTTCCCTCTTTTTTTTTTTTTTTTTGTCTTTTTTAAGAAAAGCAACACAATTCACACAATTCAGCAGAGACAAAGTCACTTTCCTGAAGCCCTGTTTACAAGGACATACTCAGCAGCAGCAACTGACTTGTTCCAACTGGATCACTGGCTTTAGCAGATAAGATATATTAAAATTTTAATTGTATTTCATCATGAATACAACTGTTTTGCATCAGTCACTATAGAAGCCCCATTTAACTATTCTCTGCTGGTTTCCAGACAAGAGAGGCCTCAAATTTAATTAGAAGTGTGAGATGCAGCCAAGAATTTGATAGCTAACAGCAATTCTGATGGAGCTAAAACCCCAAAAAGGAGAACAGTGAGAGATAAGATTGCTTTTAAATAGAGGTAGTAAATGCAATTTTGCTTTTGCTGATGGAAGATGCAAAGGTAAACGCCATCTCCAGCGTACAATCCCAAGTTACTCTGCTTGGTGGCAATATAATTTCAGTCATCTGGAGGCACTTTCTCTTCAAATTCCTGCCACATAATGAAGTAAAATAAGTTCATTTGCATAGCTGATAAATTATGAGGAATCTGATCTCAGCTGGTGTGGTGACTCAGTGATCATGACATTCAAATCTTAAATTTCTGACAAGCAAAGAAATGAGCACAAGGAAAATTTCAGCTATTTAGCAGGTGTCAAATTTAGGTAGAGGATAGAAAAGTGCAAGGTGAAGAGAATAACGGGAGAGAAAGACTCAAAATTTAAGAAAAAACCTGACTTTTTCCAGAAAAATTAACTATAAAAATAATGACATTTTTCTGACAAATATCATAAAAATAAATGCTAATATCTATCTGGAATAGTGATCTTAATCTTGGAGATAATTTTGCCTCACACACAGGTGTACCTGAACATTCCCCGCTCAATTCAGTTTGGGAGTTGATGTCACACCACCAGCAGAGGTGATACGAACCCTTTGGGGATTTTAATGTGAAGTCAAAAATTTGGTCAAGCCTGCAGCCCTGTCATGACTGCCGGTACCTTGGAAGTCAGATTGGAATTGTCTTGGATATGTGAATGTCTAAACTGCTGAAAAATTAACATTTTCATACTAGGTACAGGCTTCAACCTCCCCAAAATAAAACCTCCTTCCTGGAAATAAGTTAGGGGTTTTTTTTGACATACAAATCCAGGACTGTATCAATAGTCTGGTCATCCTGCCTTTCAAAAAGGCTTCATGTTGTTGGAATTAGCAGTGCTAAACCCTGTTGCTAGAAGTGGGACCAAAACATAAAGACTGAGATTCAATGTGTAATCTCTAAATAAACACTAACGTCATTGACATTAGGGAACCCATCTGCTTCTTTATTTCTTTACCACTGCAGAATCTATGATATGTGATTGTAACAGATGTTTCATGTCTGCAAACGATGATATGCTGCCTTATTAAACCAAGAGGGTCATTAAAATGAGTCGAAGGCACTTTTTCAGTCTGTAACTGCAAGATCATCAACACATAACCTTAGGGTTATGGAAAACCCTCTCATTCCTCTCCTGACTCAGTGTATAACTCATGCAGCAAACACTCAGCAAATATCATGAACATCTCCATTAAAGCTTGATAATGCAGGAGTGCCTGTAGGCATCTGTACAACTGTCAGCCCTAACGTGTCTTAATGACTTTTTTGCCAGAAGCAATTCCACGTTTAGCTGCAACCTGAACTAGTCAAATAACAGTTGCCCACCTAGATAAGAATGTGAATTCTCTACTGGTTTAGGTAATAATATTGGCTTGATCTATTCCTTGATATCAGAGAAGTAAACAGGAATCTCTGCTTCAGCAAGGTATCTTTGGGTTTTTTTGTTATTGTTGTTGTTATTATTTCTAGATTCTTTTTCTCTTTACCTTTAATCAAAACCTCAGCACAAAGGGTTTTTCACCTGTAGCTGCCTTTATTAAAATTCTATTCACACAGTATTCTTTCCTACTGGAACTGCTGCAAACATATTATAGTAACATATATTTCCACAAATACATGTATTTTTTGGCTCCCTTTGGATTGAAAAATGTCTATTTTCCGTTTTCAAATATCATGTAAGAAACTTTTGCTTTGTCTCTGAAAAATGACTGACAGAGTAACATGAGCCCTAGAGTGAAGCAGTTTTTATTGAAGGATAATATTTCTTTATTGAAAACTTAACAAAAAAAAGAAAACAAAAAATTGGCTTCAGTCTTTCAGAGATCCATTTCAATTCTTTAACTAAAATGTATCTTCTTATTTAGCAGGATCCTTGGAATTCTTACCCATAAATTTTCATTGTAAATTTTCATAAATGCAGTGATATTAAGGGCAGAGTTCCTGGGAAGTGTAAAGAGAATTGAAAAAAATATTTAAGGATGCTATATTCTGTCCAAGCAAGTAATGTTAAATTCATGTGGAAAGCATGAACGCTCTATGAGTCAATCACAGATCACAGTCAAATATTTGAATAAAATATTTGCTTGCAAGTTTATTAGTATTTATGTGTGTTGGACATGACAGCCTTGTTAAAAAGAACAGAGGAAGAATAATTGTCCTTTTGTCCTCAGCCACTCAAAATTGTTCCTTTTAATCTTTTGCTGACAAAAAAAGCAAAGTTTTTGGTTCTGTCTTGTAATAGTACTCAAGTTTACAAACGTCTTATGATGTTCGTAAGCATTGATTTTTTGCAGAACATTCATGGTTTGAAAGTACTTGAGGTTGCACAGATGTTCCCAGGGAAAGATAGCTATATAGAAATGTCTAATCACTTTAACCTTGAATATGTGAACTGCACCTTGAATATCAATCTGGATATTATTATTATTATTATTATTATTATTATTAATAATAATAATAATAATAATAGTAATAATAACAATAATTTTCATTTTCATTTTCATTTTCATTTTCATTTTCATTTTCATTTTCATTTTCATTTTC
>JANPWX010000042.1:4683830-4741860 GCA_024734555.1 Trochalopteron elliotii
ATTTTCATTTTCATTTTCATTTTCATTTTCATTTTCATTTTCATTTTCTTTATTTTCGGGGGGGCAGAAAAGAACATTTAAAAACACTGGGAGCTTCTGGAAAAAGATGGGACAGGAAAGCTTTGCTTACATATATCCAATATAGTGAGAAGGTGTACAAGCAGCTGCAAGTCTCATGCACATTTCCAAAAATCCAGATAATTCACTCTAGGTGGCAGTCTCTTTTGTCAAAATGGCCAGAGCCAGCAAGGATTAAATATAACAGACCTTCCTTGCTCTATAGTAGCTTATCTTAGATGAGAGGAAAAGATAGATCACTGGAAAAGTGTGGCACTACTCACATCTCAATTTTTGTTGTTTTGAAGTGAGTCCCACCTGATTATCTCAAATTTGTTTATCAAAAATGGCCGGTACCCTAAAAGGGAATGAAGACATTGGAACAAAAAACAGGATGCTGAGACAAGCAGAGCAGGGAGATCTCCAAAATTCTCACCTAGAATATTTTCTTGTAGATTACACTGGGCCCCCAAAGGACATCAGGTAGAAGCACCTTTCATTGTGATTGATGGGTAGAGATCAGTCAAGCAGTGCTATTGTTTCACTGAAAATATTCATGAATAGTTATTTCCATTTGTCCATCTGCCCTCCTTTGCTGCACACAGAAGCAAAGGTCTCTTCCAGGCCCATTTCAGGAGGACTCCTTGGTCTCCACTAACTCTTGATATCCTCTCCTGCTTCTGTCAGGTGTTTTTGGAAGGGTCCCATCTCTTTTGTGGATGTAGCATTTTCAGCTGGCCTAAATACAGCTGAAATTTGTGATGATTTCCACATCCCGAGACACATATCACTCCACACTTGTGTGCACTGCAGTCATACAGTCACTTTTCATGGAAAAATAGATAAAGCAGGAACAAGGGTCACTGTGTAATCAATACATAATGTCAGTGCTCTGCTGGAAATGTTGTACGTACCAGTATGTTATTCTGGACTAGTACATCTGGTGCTTGTGTCTCCCCATTGCTCCATGAAAAAAAATGCTAGTATTACAGACTGTGAAAGCATGGCCAAGATATTGCCTGTGGTACAATCAAAAAACACATGACTTTCAACTTGCATGGACCTAGTGGTCAAAAACCTGCTCTATGAGAATAAATTTGTAAAGTTTCTCCTAGCAGTGGAAATTTGGCCAGCATGTGGGTAGTAAGCCTCTGACTTCAAAGACTCGGTTTCATCTCTACCTGATCTCGGTAAAAGGAGAGTCAAATGCATCTGAATGAGAAGTTTTGGAGATGTAAAGTTAAGGTAGATGCATTTTTTAAATATTCAAGCTAGTAAATACCATCATTATATGAACCACTGGGTGTTACTATAGCTGACCAACTTGGAAGCATTTCTATTCATCTGGACTTTTAGAAATATGCTGTATGGCTAGCTGATGAAAAACTTTGATTCAAAGTGCATTTAGATGCAAAATCATGGGCAACATTTCCCCAAAGCCTCTTGGAAGAACTGAAATAGAGTGCTTACATTTTCTTTACAATTGTCATGTTGTGATTTGCTTTTGAATGAGGGGTTTTGGGTTTTTTTCTTATTTTTATTGTTACTTTTCTTTTAGAAGTTGCTGCTTTTCAAAGAAGAGATTGTATTTAAGATCAATAGCGTTGGACTAAATGAGCCCCTCTGCTTTGATATTGATGCTAATCTTCTCTTGCTTGACCTTTGAAACCTTCTAGGAGTTTTCTATGCAGTATTATAATGACAGAGCCCTCAGCATGAAACTTCTAACCTGTTAGGAAGTGGATTTCAAAGGCTGTGTGTGACCAGCTGGCAAGTTTGTTTGGATATTGCACGAACCTTAGCTACCAGCTATTCTTCCTCTACATATTCTTTGCTGCAGAAAACAGTTCCATTTCAATTTCCATACATGTGTACAAACACTGCAAATTCACCAGGACAAAGTTTCACAGGTGATGCATCTTCCTTGTTATTCCAAGAGCTTTCTTGTTCTGTTCAGGTGCCAGAGCTCCCCAAGCAGTGCCACAACCCCATAACCCAGCCTGCCAGTCCTCTAACCCAGAGTGCAGAAAAGTATAGCACTGCAAGATCACTGCAATTTTTTAAACAGAAAGATTGTTATACCCTGGACACTTCCCACTGGGCACCATTTCTGCTGTAAGAACTCTCAATCAGACCTGCCCAATGTCATGCTGGGAATCCACAGCAGAGTCTGCACAGCCCCCGAGACTTGACTTATGCTCTCCTCCATCTTAGCATGTCTTGTGTCTTCCCAGTCAGGCTTCTCATCAAGACATCAAAAAAACCTGCTGTATTCACAAGGGTGACTGCTTTCCCCTTCTGTCATTAGTTTCCTGTCTCTAGATAGAAGAATTTACTGGCCTTAGGTTTCCCTAGGGTTCTCTCCAAATGTTTGCTGTTATCAGGAGTTTTTCCTGGGTTATCAGGGTAAAGAGCTTCATTTTGCAGTGCTGTACAATTTCCCTCTACAGAGATGTCTCTGGAGTTGCACATCAGAAGGAGCAGCCTCTGGTGGGGATTTTTAACATCCCATTCCCAGCACAGGAGGAAATTTGGGGTCAGTTTCCAGGTGATGCAGTAGTAACAAATCTGATTTGTACACTGTAAACATGATTTGCAATTCAATGTCTTGTTTTTCAGTAGAAAAAGTAAATAAGATTGGGCTGACTTTTGTTAGCACAGACCAACACAGTGAAAACATGGCCATTCAGGGACTGTGAATGTTGCTTCTTCATCAGCTTTACTTTTGCTCTCCAGTCTCTCTCCTGACAGAGGTTTTGCTCTTTGCCAGCCAAGGCAAAAAAGGGTACAGAAAGGTGTCTGAAGAGAAATTGATACTGCAGGTAAGAAATAAATTTTGGTGCCTGGGATTTATTCAAACATTAAAGTCATATATTCCTTGCAGTCTAAATTTGGAGAAGAAATCACAGAGCTGATGGAACATCAGACCTGTGTTTTCTGCTCTTGGAAAGGGAAGTCCTACTTTTTGTGGTTGAGAGCACAGTGTGGTGTTTCATTATAGACCCCTGAAATTTCACCTTGTCTCCCTGTTACCACCAGTCAGGTGTGAACATAGAAGTTGCAGATGAATTTAAACTCCCTTTCCATAAGAATGTGGGATTCTAATTAAGTTTACAAACAACCTGAGAAATCTCATCCAGTGAAGTCTAAATTGTGACTGCTCAAGTGGACTGCAGTGACTGCCCACTCTCTCTTTATATCAAATATAGTGGATCTGTTTGGAACTGATTTAAGTTTGAACCCTGAATCTTCCAAGGCTGTAAGGTTGCAACACAGTGATGCTGCTGGATCTAAAGGCCTGGAAGCTTCATTTGACTTCTAACTTCCACTTCTGGAGGTACAGGCTTTTCCAGCACAGTCATTGCAAAGATTTCCATGAAACAACCTCACTACCTGTTTGTTTATAAAGTTGGCATGCAGCCATGTAAAGATTTTATTGTATATGTATGTGTATATTTGTGTAATTACCTGTTAAGAGAGCATTACTGCATTTACAACAGAAATGCTTAGCTCTGTAATGATGCAGTCAGGCATCCTAAAATAGTATCACACCAGAAGTCAGATTTTTTTTTTAACAGAAATAGAGTAGAGATTGTTTTGCCTCTAGTTATCTGATGGGGTTTGTCCAATGGAACTGAAAGTTCAAAAATGAGGGAGGAGAGTTTGTGAAGCAAAAAGAAAAACAAATTTTGATAGTTTCTAGGTTGTCACAATTTCCTGGCACCGTATAAATCAGCTGATAGGAGCTAATCCTGGAAAAATCTGAACTATCTTTGACAAACACCATTTAATTCTTTAAAGGGCCGTTCCTGTGACATTCTACTGCAGGATTTGGTCTTCCCTCTGAAATTTTATGTCAGAATTCTTCTCTAATTGAGCTGTCACTCCAAGGCAGTGCTGTGCTATTGATCTGACATCAGAAAGTCGCTGACAGCAATGACCATGTGTCGGGCGATTTTGCCTGATGTGAGAAGCAGCTGATATGTCCAGAACGAGGGGCAGCTAAAATGACATGAGCTCCTTTGTCTGCCACAGTTGGCAGATGCTGCCTTGTGACTTTGGTGTCCAGGGGAAGCAGAAAATTGAAGAGATTTTGGGTCTCTCTCTTCCCTCATTTTTTAACACTGCGGTACATTGAAACAGCCACACAACTTCCCTGTGCTTTCACTGTCAAATCAGGTTTACACTGGCAAATTTTGCTGACAGTTTTTCTTTGTTCAATCACATAACATTTTGTCCCAAAGGACAGTGACCATCTTGTCAAGCAAAGTTACCCCAGTGAGGGCAGCAAAGAGCACTCTAGTATCTAACTACCCCTCTGAGTCCTTTCTTTGTTTGGGAAAGTCAGGGCTGGGCCTTAACTACAGGTGTGATGCCACTTCAATGAATACTTCTGAGTTTATTTTCTTTTTTTCGGGTAGTTAAACCCTTCTTACTTCTTGAGGATCAATACTGGAGAATTAAATCACTTAAAGAAGCCATTTTTGTCATCTTAGGAAGGTCTTTTCAAAGCTGAAATTTATTTAAGTAGACTTTGAGATGAATACCACCTTCCTCTTGAAATACCTATGGTGTTCCTTGATCAAAGATTCACTTGAGAAGCCTCTTTTATGACTGCCATTATTCATTGCTTACACACTGTTATTCTGTGTCTTTTGCAAAGAATATTTTATTGTTGCTGTTTTCTTTGTTTTTTTCATGAGAGTCTTCTTAAAAAAGAAAAAAAAAGTAGCTTAATATTTTCATGTATTTCCTTTTTTCTATTGTATTTCCTGGGGTTTTCCTTTTGTTAAAATAAAATAATTCTAGATGGATTGAAGCCTTCTGGTTTGTGCTATTTCTTGAGAACAGGCTCAGTCCAAATTTTTGACAACAGAAAAAACTAAAAAAACGGAACAAATCTGCAGCACATGATGGTAATGTCATAACAAAAGACATAAATCTCTTCCTTTCCAAGTTGTGTTTTGTCCTGTTGGTCTGTGTTTCACATGACTCACAAAATCACAATTGAAAAGAATGTTAATAGGCACAGGTTTCCCTTGCAGCATGGCAGAGTTGTCTGGACAGTAAGTGGAAGGGATTTGGTTAGTGTCTCTGAGAATTACCCTAGCCAACATCAGCCCTATTGCAGATATTGAATAAGTGTGCACTGAAGGTTGGAACAGGGTGATGTGATTGTGCCAGGAACTGTCAGACAATGTATCCCAACCTTCAGAAATCTTTCCAGACTCCCTCTCCCCGTAGCCAGGCTGGCAATGCTGAATTTATCATTCAGTCATGCTGCTTTGCTCACTGAGGCATCCAGAACATGAGATGTCACTAAATAGAAGGAGCAGCAGGCACCACTTATGCTCTCTTTAGCAGGCTCCTGGTGAGAAACCTCAACATGCAAAACATCTCACAAAACTGCAGAGGTATGAGAGGTATTATGTCTACATTCCAATTAGCATCAATGTGTTCTCTTTTTGATAACTAACTGTCCAAGAAATTGATTTCATTGCTTTCAAAACTTTCAACAAACTCAGATGACCTGTCAAAGGGATAGATGTATGAGCCATTAAAATCCACAATTACATTACTTCAAGCCATAATTAAAACTTCAGTCTCAGACTTTTCAGAGTGAAGTAAGACTTCAGTCCTCAGCCATTGATTTTAAATGGAAGAATGTTTAACTGGTGATGTAAAACCCAATGAATCACCAGACTTCAAGCAGAAAAAAAAATTAGCTCCTCCTCTTATAATGAGTTTTACTGTGAAAGCAAGAGGAGTCAGGGAGAAAAGGGGAGGTAAGGCTAAATTATTCCAAATTTGTATTGTGTTTGTACAAGCATTTAGGATTGAAGTCAAGTATAGTTTGATATTTAATTGATAGCTCCAGTGTTTAAAATGGACAAGCACTACATAGAATTTTACCACATAAATCTTACATGACAACATAAAACATCTTGCACTTTGCTTAGCAACAGTTGCAACACAATGCAAGGAGAAATGCCATGTAAAAAATTGTCTACTTCTGTCCACTAATCCTTCCAAGATTTCTAAAACTTCCTTATGTTACCTGAACAAGCTTTGCTACTTTATCTTTCCAATTTCATCTCTGTGCTGGGGATTTTATTTAGAAAAACCCCAACCAAGGCAGCTAAATCTTGTTGCTTGTTTTGCTTTCCTTTTCAGTAGTTGCTGTATTTGTCCTGGTGACACTGAAAGTGCAACTCTTCCCCTCTGCTCCATGTGCTTGGTGACTTTTCCCTGAGATACTGACAAGGCATCACCCTTATTTGAATCCCAGTTGTATCTCCCCATATCTTTATTGCCTGCTGACTCCCGTCAACAAGAGCAGCAATAGAAGAGCAGCATAGCAATGATCAGTGCTTGCCAGTCTTTGTATTGTGCTTCCCTACAACTTGTACAGTTCTTCATGTCCTTTTTTATGAAGAATGTTTCTGCTGCTCCTTACTACAAAAATCGAGTTTCCAACAGCTTAAAAAACCAGATCTTTAACAATATAATTAGCCGTTACAATTAAGATATCTCCTTAAGAAAAAACATATCTGTTGAACGTATACTTGTTAGGAGTCTAAACACACATGAGATCTAAAGGTAAAGTACAATACAGAAATAAAGAGGTTAAAGTACTACATCTGTTAAAAGAATAGCTCTCACAGATATCACACCAAGTGGTATTTCATTAAATGCCTTTGAAAAAAAAGAAAAAAAAGAAAAAAAAGACCTTTCAAAAGATATAGAGAAATAAATGTGACAAGAGGGTTGATGTGCCCCAGGAAACACCAATTTTTGTTATTGTTTATCTAAGAAGAAGTGCTGTATGAATATCTGGAATAAAGCTCTGGAGAACAGGGTTCACAGAGATCAGGAGAATGTATGAGGTTCAGCAAAGGCCACCTCTGTCCTTAAGCCACTATTTATCTGTGTTATAAGGCTCTTAAGAAAATGACATTTCTGTACACCAGTGCAATCTGTTTAACAGATTTACTGCATTGGAAAAATCTTCTGCTGTCCATTGGATTTGCTGTAGGGCTTCTGACTAACAGATCAATGGATCACTTTGTCCTGTATTTTCTAGTCTGAGGTGCTAATTGCTAATGTGGCTGGAAAGACAGCAAACTTTTAATGCTGGTCTCAAAGCACTAGGCTGAGATCCTAAAGGTTTGAAAGATATTTGGACATCTGAAAATCAGTTTTCTTAGGGCTCCTTCCATTTGCTGTTTCCTGCTCATCCTACTTTCATCAGCCTGTGGGCACTCTGCCTTGAAGCAATGCAGAAGTGTCTGAGAATATTTGCTCCCACCTTCTCTCACACTCATTATACTCTTCACTGCTGTGCTATGGATTGCACACCTGTGCTTGCTTCAGGAGGGGAAAGCTAAGGTTTTCCTTCTTCAGATTGGCAGGAAACTGGATCTAGTTTAACTCAAATGGGATAGCCAAGACCCAGCATGCAAGATGGGGAAACGACCTCTACAGCTGATAGGAAATGTGGAGTAGCAGGATGAGTGAGAGGTGAACTCCATCCCACCCAAGGTATTTCAGTACTTAAACCCAGGAGAGGCCATTTCTTTCTCATGCCTTAATGTTCAATGATTAAACCATGAAATTTCATTTTTTGGGGGGAATGGGAATCCAGAGATTCTAAAACTTCAGCCACCGCACTGTGCACACTGCACACCCAAAAAAGCTACATCTCATGGGGAGTGAAGATACTGCAAAAGTTATAAAAAGTGTCATTTCCACAGTGGCTGTAAAAATTTGATTTTTAGTCAGCCCTACCTTAAAGCAATTAAAGATATTTTGCAATGAAAATTAGATTAAAAAATTAATTTTAAATTCTGCAGAATTTAGCTTCTCTTGTCCACCATGTGTGAAAATAACAGTGATTCTTTTGGGTTTGGATTTTTTGGATTTTTTTTCCTTTGTTGATCCCTAGTAAATGCCTGGAGAGAACATCCAGGTAGATGACAGGACATCTGAAAGTATAAAGAAGATGCAAATCAAAATGCAAATATCAGTCGTGATTGTAAAATAGACTGCTTAAATGAGCACCATGATCCATTCCTCATTTTAGTCCACTTTTAACATCAGTAATTTCCCTAGAAATGGTGATAGGACTAGCTGAATAGGAAAACTGATGTTTATCCATTTCTGAGCTCTCCCACCTCTGCTTATTCCTCCTTTGGAGAGATTTATATAAAAATAACATGTTACTCTTCAATTCACAATCAGGCATTGAAATATCCAAATCAGCTTTGTTGGGCTGGATTTGCCTGACCATGGAAGCTGAAAGAGTACAGTACACAGACTGAGAAATTAATTTAGAGAGGTTTTTCATTGTTAATAATAAAGTCATACAGAAAGGGCAGATTCAGAGAGGGCATGAGGAAGTTGTCCCTTAGTCATTAAAAAGATGGGATTCAGAAACCATAATACGTTTCATTACATGATTGTTGTCTATCTGACTTACATTCAACAAATAAAGGCAAATCCTACTGAGGCATACATAATGCTTTCAGCAACAGATGCTGACAAGGGCATTAATAAATCATGATCATTATTAGAATTCTTAAACCAATATTTTGCTGCCAGACATGCTGTTTATTATAATTTCTTATTTATTTATGCAGATTGTGCTAATCTTTGTATAAGACATTAATTATTCAAATGGTTGTAGCAGAGCAGTGTACAAAGGCCACAATCAACACAACTGGGGTCTGGAACAAGAAACATCAAACAATTGATGCTTTGACATGGAAAATGAGAGTCAGGACTCTGGAGACCTAGAGTTAATTGTGAAATGTTGAGTGTTGTCATTGACAGTCAAGCTCAAAGAGACCTAGACTGCTTCTTTCTTCTCACGTCACCTTTTCCCAGATCCTAGCCAATGAAGAAATTGGACAAGCTGGAATCATCATCTCATAAATGGCAATATCCCCTGAAATTTAGGGACAACTTTTGCTTTGTCTGCCTTAAACTCAAAATGCTGCAGGTATCTGCTACTCCAAATTGTATATTTGATGTCTTTGGGAAGAGATGAAATTCTTTACCTAACCACCATCCTACTTACTAACAGAAAAGACTGAAAAAAGAAATCTTATGACCTGATTCACCTGCAAGACCAGATCACTTGTAGCCACAATAGTAGTGAATTTCAGTCCAGCACCTACCATGTAGATTCCCAAGAGTTTTCCCAGAGAATGTCCCCAATCACTGGAGCCTCCTATTCTGTGTCAGTGACCTGAGTGACAAAATTGCCTGCCTCCTCCAACTCCAGTGCCCCAGAGTGAGCAGACCAGCATCACACTATTTTATTTTTCATCTCATACAAAAAACAAGACATAATTCAAATGCCCTGGGGAGTGTCAGCTGCCCTGAAAGGATACCAAGGGAATATGTTTGATCCTTTGAGTACCTTCCGTATTCTGCTGAAGTCATGCTTGAAATGAGTGGAGCTCAGACACTGACTTCATCTCACTCAGTTGTGTTGAAAGGCCTTTGCTGATCAGGGCTCTAGGGACTCCTGAAAAAAAAAAAGCAAACAACACAAGAGAGAAGAAGGTTTCATTCCATATAATTGCTATATATGGACAGCAATGCTCTTTTACTTCTAATAGCTATTTAAAAAGTTACGTAAATACTGATTTATGTGTCAAAGCTCTAAGCACTCCATTGATCTGGTAAATATACAGCTGAGGACTGCTTAGCACAACAGACTTGGTGGCTGTTACGCTCTATCAGACTAATGTATATTTAGCCCAAAGTTGAGGCATGCATTATTTACTTGGTTGGCATTAGCAGCTTGATGGAGCTGCTCGGGGAGCTGTTCTGAGCCACAGTGCAACCCAGAGTGGCAGAAATTATGGCAAAGGAAGCCCTGACTTTGTGCTCCATGACAGCTGTGTAGCCTTGTGGCCTGGCTCAGAGATGAGTGTGAGGCTGTGGGCAGGAAGCAGGGGCATGTTTTCCTAGGAGAACTCACAAGCTGGTTTTCCTTCACAGCATTCTTCCCTCGCTCTTCAAGATTACATCAAGATCCCACATGGCTGGAAAGGTAAATTGCTTGTGATGGGATAAAAAAGTCACTTCCAAAAACCA
The DNA here is from genome assembly GCA_024734555.1 of Trochalopteron elliotii. NCBI lineage: Eukaryota > Metazoa > Chordata > Aves > Passeriformes > Leiothrichidae > Trochalopteron > Trochalopteron elliotii. The sequence continues at coordinate 4,693,995 of JANPWX010000042.1, forward strand.
AGCTGTGTTTGTTTTGCAACTGATCAAGGTAGGAGCCAACCTTTCACAAAGGCCCAACTCAGTGGGGAAAAGGTGACTGCCAGGCAGTCTGAACAGGACTGCTTTTGATGGGGTCTCTTGAATTAGGGATTAGAAAATGACTAAAGAAAACAAAAAACATCTGTATGAGAGAAGGAAATTCCAAGACAAAAAAATATTTGTTTCTGTAGTTAATGTGATGCGTTATTTGCTCCTCAAATTCCCTGTTTACCCCTTCATGATCGCCACTTCATAATATTCCATTTTGGCCATACCTGAGTATGAGATTCCCCTTCCTTCCTTCCTTCCTTCCTTCCTTCCTTCCTTCCTTCCTTCCTTCCTTCCTTCCTTCCTTCCTTCCTTCCTTCCTGCCTTCCTGCCTTCCTGCCTTCCTGCCTTCCTGCCTTCCTGCCTTCCTGCCTTCCTGCCTTCCTGCCTTCCTTCCTGCCTTCCTGCCTTCCTTCCTGCCTTCCTTCCTGCCTGCCTCCCTTCCTGCCTTCCTTCCTACCTTCCTGCCTGCCTTCCTGCCTTCCTGCCTTCCTGCCTTCCTTCCTGCCTTCCTTCCTGCCTTCCTTCCTGCCTTCCTTCCTGCCTGCCTTCCTTCCTGCCTTCCTACCTGCCTTCCTGCCTTCCTTCCTGCCTTCCTGCCTTCCTTCCTGCCTTCCTGCCTCTGTGTCTTCCTTCCTACCCAAGGATATGTAGTGTGCATCATCAGTTGAGACCCACCTGCAGGCAATGCACTTTTCCTAGTGAATCCAGTGGGGAGCTTTCAACACCAGTCACTTATGCTGAGGACAAAATGGGACTTCAGAGCAAAGAAAAGATCCTGGCTCTGAGGCACTATTGTTAATCAGGCTCGTAGCCCATGGCTTCTCACGGCATAACCTCCAGAGTAAGCCACTCTGCAGGGCTTTTAGGGTTCCTTATTACTAACTGTAAAGACCTCCTTTAAGGAAGTGCAGTTACTCCCATGTGGTTCAGATTGCACTGAAAGCCTGATGATACCCATCTTTTCCCTTTTCTCCCATGAGTAATGCACTGCTAGAAGCATCCAGCTCCACAAGGCACAGACTTAGGGACTTCTCTCTCCCAGCTTCCGTGAAGCATTGACCAATTCAGGGAGAAGTACAGGAAAGTGCTCTGAGGATCATACATCTGCCTGCTATAACAAGTAGACCAGCACGTACACTGGCAAGCTGAGACAAGGATAAATCCCAAGTCAAACCCTTGCCAGACAGTTCGTGATGTTAGCTCAGTAGTCAGAAGGTTTTAAAAAGTCACATTGTGATCTTTTGACTTGTTTTCTGTTGCTGTTCATGAGAAGAAAAAGGAGTGGAAAGGAAGATTAGAATTTTCCAGTTGCTCCTGAAATGTTGGAAACTAGAGATAGAGTATGTGAATGAATATCTAAGAATATGGTAAAATCAGATATCTACAGACTCCTGAGATTTCAGGGGAAAATAAAGGCTTGCAAATAACATCTTACATTGCAAATGTGGCAGTACTATTCAATATTCCCTATTCTATACGAAAAATAGAGCTAAAGTATACATTGAAAGCAACAAGAACTATCTTTGCATTTTTAAGAAAAGATCAAAGATATTTAATAGATAAAAAAAATCTTGTCCTTCGAACCTTGTTTGGAAGATGTTTAGGTGTTGTTGGTTACTTAAAGGGGGTCAGTACAAGTCTATATTTTACTTCATCTCCTGTGTTGCCTCAGATAAATAACATTTATCAGATATTTTCTGAGCTGTATGGTGGCACTTTAAACATTAAAATAAACTCCATTTTATTTCAACTCCACACGCTGTAGAGAAAAAAGAAGTTGTAGTCCAATGGATATAGTAGGGGTATGTAAGCTTGCAATCCTGCTTTTTCTCATCAGCAGGATGTACAGGGAGCCATGTTCAGTGTTATGCACTATATGATAGGATTTTGAATAAGGGGAATATGAATTATCACAGAATTGTATGAATTCATCCACATGAATTTTCCTATGCTAGACTCATTTCCAGCTTTGCAGTGGTTGGTCTGAGCATGACCCCCAGCCTCTCCTATTGCATCTGTCCTTTATCCTTGCAGCAATGCTCAGAGTTTCTTGGCAACTGAAATAATAGCTAATGTGAGAGCTATGGACAGTCTCTGCAGATATTTTCATCTGTTTTACCTTCAGAGCAAGATGAGTACCTGGCACTGTGCACGGTTTGTTGTGGTATAGCAAAGGTCTTTCTCTGTCTCCTTAGGGAGGGGGTGTTCCTGTGGCTGACAGTACCATGCCCAACTCCCTGGTGTCACCCAGGGCCCTCTACAATCCCCCCAGGAGAAGGTAGGACAGTCCTGACTCTGGAGTGTAGCCCTGAGGCAAAAATTTCCTTCATGGAGGCTCTTTACTGCAGATCTTTACTGTCTAACAGGGAAAGTACCAAAGACCAAAAACTTATTAGGGAGGGTTTTGACTGAACAGGTAAAAGGACTTCTCATCTTTGCTTCTGTTCTTTTACACCCCATTTTTCATCTCAGACTTTAATTTAATTTAGATAACTAGATAATTAGTGCACAAATTTGTTCACAAGCCAGGTGATGTGTCTGGCTGAGCTCTGTCTGCCCTCCAATACAGCTGAGACTGAAGGAGGGTCTTGAGGCTTGGCTTGGAGGACAGAGATTGTGTGGTTTATGTTTTATCAATTTCTACTCAAACTGATGAATATTTGATTCATGCTCAGTTCTTTTTTTTTTTTTAATTGCCTTCTTCTGTTATGATATTTACAGCTTTTTAAAAGACTGCTGAAAGGATAGGAGCTATATTGATTAACTAGCTTCTCTCCTAATGTGAGTGTCTTTATCTGAATATTTTTCTCTTTTTTTTTAAACCACACACAAATTATGAGTGGATGAATTGTGAAAATCATCAGGTTAAAGGGGAGTGCTCGGCTCTTTTTCTCTGTTGGACTCCTGACCCATTTTGGAGAGACAGGCTCTCTGTGAGTAGGTTATTACTCACAGGCTGAATTCTTGCAGACCAGTCCATCCAGACAGATGTGTCCTGCAGACCCACCAATCACACAGAGAGGATGGACTTTGTGGAGACAGGGGGATAAGACACATATTGTAGAAAAGGAGACAGCTTCACATCATTGCTGTGATTGGCAAATGGGTACTGTAGGTGGACTGTGAATGTCCATCACTAAATGAATGGCAGAGACTGGCTGCATTTAAGGTTTTGTGCTGAGTTCTTCCATGAAAATTACTTAGATATCAGCAACGAGGTAGCATGGGGAGGGGGAGGAAGATTGAGTCTCCTTTCACTTCCAGTGCTTAGAGTCCTTAATACAAACGAGACTCTACTCCTGAAAATATTTATTCCCTTGTGTTGTTTCTTCCCTATTCTGCCCACATACTATGAAAAAAGTAAAGTGTTTCCGGTATCCACTGAAACTTCAAGCGTGATAAGAAATGAGATTTCTGTAAGGCGATACTTTCCCTCTGATTATGTACTATATTAGCTTCTCTACCCAGCTGAGAAAAAGTATTAAGCCTAGTATACAAAGAAAACAAATAGGAGAGTGGTACTTAGCCTCAGGGCTGGAGGAGTTGTTAATTTCTTCCATTTCCTCAGCTCTTATTTATAGCAAAGTCAGCTATGTTACACAGCCACTGTTGGCTTGGTAGCCCTGAAAGTGGGGTGAAGGGCACCAGGAAGAAATGAACTTTTCAATTGATGGATGAATAAATGCTTCCATATACATAGCATGTTTAAGAAAACACTGTATTGAAAGAAATAGTGGTTCCTTCTCACGCTCTGGTGGCACCTGTCAGGTTTGGAGGGAATGAGTATTTTTCTAGTGTCGGCTATTAAATGAAGGAGGGTTGAAGGAGGAATTAATTTCCCTGTAAAACAGAAGCTTTAATCAAATGAATTATAAGGTTTTATTTCTCAAAATAAAAGAAAAAAAATCAGTTTTGTTTCAATGTTGAAGTGGTCGTGTGTTCAGCTCCTGAAGAAAGTGAGAGTAAGTGGGGCAGAGGGGCAAAAAGAAAGAAAATTATTTCAGGTAAAATTTTTGATGGAGGCCATCCTATGGGAAAATTACAATTTTCAAAGGGTATGCAATGCAGAAAGCAGTTGCCATTCCCTCCTCCCAGCTATGTGGAAAGGCAGAATACAGTGAAGACAAGGGTCCTTCCTGTTCTTAAGCAGTGCAGCTGCTCTGCTACCTGGAGAGGTGAGAGATTTTCATTACGTTCTTTTGACAACACTCCTATGGAGTTCCCCTAGTGGGGCATCATGGACTGTAGCTAGAAGCCCAGTTGTTTTCAACCACAAGGAAAATGCTTGCTTTAATCTGGTTTAAAGACTTTCTCCTGCACTGCCACTATCACTCTTTTCAAGCCTATGCCAGAATTTCATTTCTGTTGCATTCCCTGCATCAGCTGTCTCCAAAAGAGACTTCTGAAAGTCAAGAGTGGAGGTCAACACTAGCACTGTTTTAGAAGGGACACACAATCTTTCCATTCTGTTCTACTGGGCCCAGTCCAAACACTGTCTGGGCACCCAAAGGGTGCAGAGGTGGAGGTGGGCATGAGGCTGCTGAGTGCCTGCCATGCCCTGAGGGAGGTTTGCTGCAGGGCTTCACAGGACAGTGCTGAAGGGGGAAGCAAACCAGTTTGGTGGAGACGAGCTCCCTAAGGAAGTTCATCTCTCCTACTGCAGCTGCTGCTGACCAGCTCTTTGGAGATGGCTGCATTATTTTACTTTCCACATGCAGCTGGGCCAGCTCTTTCTGTAGTCCAACACCCATTTTGACAGGAAATGCAACATATTACAAGTTGGTTTACAAGGCTTTTATTCTGAATTGAGCTTTATCCTAAATGGTCAGCGTCTCCCCAAAACATGGGCCAGCTTTTCTTTGTGCTTCAGCTGTTATATTTCCCTTTGCCCACCTGGCTCCAGTGCCCTGGGGACAGAGCTGCTTCTTACTCCATGAGATGACTGCAGTGTGCACAGCAGACCAGGATGCCCTGGAGCAGATCTGAATGCTATTGTAGCCCAAACAGCAGCAATAATGCTCATAGAAAGCAGTACTGTGTTTATGCAAACTGTTTATGTTTATGCAGTCCATCCTACTGAGATGCTCTTTTGCTCCAGACAATCTTGGCATTTCGGAGCGATATATCAACATTCCCTCTGACACAACTCTCTCTTGTCAGAGCAGTAAACAGCAGGTTGTTCTCATTCCTTTCCAAGGTGATGGGCTGTACAGTGGCAGAATCTCTGCATCCTACCTCTCAGCACTCCTAGGAGGATAGCCAGTTTACAAATCTTTGAGACAACTCACTCTGTAGCAAGTGAAGTGTTTTAGATAAAATACCATGTACCATCTTATGCCAGAATAGATTTCACTTTCAGTCAAGTAAAACTTAGTTGTAGACTTTGCCTCTTCCTTTACTTTGATTTTGTGTTGCTATGCCTGGACACATTTTTTGGTGGTTAAAAGGGATTTGCAATCATTCTGTGGAACACCTGAGGGAGAGCCATGGATCACTATTGATCTACTGACTACTGGAAAAGAAATGTGGCTTGAAAACCTTCTGCCAGCATCCATCAGTTAATGCAATGGGGAAGATCCAGTCTTTCAATTCCATGAAGTCAGCATTATTGAGGCTTCTGGCATAATAAGGACATGAAGGAGTATTGGTTATGAGCTTGGTTTCAGAAGTAAGAATATTTCACTGAAGTAGCAACCACAGTAGTTTTAGGCCATGATTTCCCCATATGCCAAAGAAAAGCAGAGTTTCTGGACAGGTCACTCCATTACAATTAAAAAATCTTCAATAGTAGTTCATTTGTGGCACTATTTTCCAGGACAAGATGTGTTTATCTCTGCCTCAGTTTTCTTTGCTGTAAAATAATGTAATCTGAAGCACACTGGAGAAAAGTGCTCTGAAATAACTGAATATATTGTTAATAGTAACAAAACAAGCACTGCTAGTTTTAATGTATTTCTTCCTCAGACAGCACTGCATTTATATCAGCATGCTGGAAATTTCTACTGAAGAAATACAGAAAGCTCAGATATCTATATGGCATGGAAAAAAAAGAAAAAAAAATAAAGAAAAAAGAAAAGGGTCCTTGAAAGAAAGCAATAATGTTGGGGATCAGAGCAATACAGTTAGAGAATCATCAACCAAGTGATTGGGCCAGCATAGAGGCTCTCAGATTTGTCACATATAGATCACAGAGGCATAAAAGACCAAAGTCCCAATAAACAAGACAGGCTAGCTTGTTTATATGGCTGCTTTGATAATTAAGGTTTACAGAGACAGCACATCCATGCTAAAATAATGCCCAAAAGGAGGCAGACAGAACCCAGCTTGCTTCTGGAAGGGTTTGACTCACACGCTGAGTTATTCATGGCGTGTGAGCTGTGTGGAAGAGATCCTTTTCCTTTGTTTTGTTTTAATGCTGATGGGATAATCTTTTCTTTTGAAAACAGCCTCCTAATGCATCAGGACAGCTGCCTGGGATACACCTCATTTAGCGGCAATTGTCTCTGTAATGTTTATAACCCTCCCACTGCCATCCAATATACAGTCATCATTTATCCACTCATTTGACTAACAAAATGTTAAAATGCCCTTCCAGTGCTTTGTTTTTCTTACTTCTCCATTCCCTTGCAGTCCTCTTGTCAGAGATGTTAAAACCTCTTTTGAGCAACTGACATCTCTGCATCAAAGATTTGTGACTGAAGGATGCTCTCCCCACTCTCTACCCCTCAGCCTCTCCCTCCTGTTAATTACAAACTGGGGAGTGTGAGACATCATCTATCATTCCTTGTTCATTATATTCAACAGATGCACATTTTGGGCTCTTCAACAAACTGACCAGGCATATGGAGCATGTTAATCTGCTTGTGAAATCTGCCCTTTTAAAATCAACAATACCATTGTCTCCTCAGATGAAATCTCGGGAAATTAGAGGGAAAACCCTCCAAAACACCTGAACTTTAAGGCTCCTAGTACCATCCTTAAGCCTTTCTTGTGCAGTAGTTTGTCACAGTCTAGATGTGAGTACTCTTTTGTAAAAGCAACCACGCTATGTTTGAGACCATCTGCATGATGTGAGTTGGGTGTGGACAGTGAGAAATTTATGCAGTGATACATAAAATCTGAAACCTCAGAAAGTTAAATCGAGCTTTGCAGACAACTTTCCACAAGATGATGATCATGAAACAGAATACAAACATGTGCCTACTTTTTGTTCTGGCCACAACTGACACGTGTGGCATTGATACCTGCCACAAAGAGGAGATTGAAGGACATAGCTTCTTCCTTCATGTAAGTGGCTTGGGTATGCCAATAAAAACCTGTCAGAATGAGCATGATCCAAACCGTGCTTGGCCTGATGTCAGAGAGGTCTCTTACTCTAATGCTTCTTCAGAATTTTAAACCCATGTGGCATCATGGACAGTACAGGTAATCCCTGCCACTAACATTTTTCTCAGGCACACAGCTGCAGTTCAGTAAACAGAACTCAGGTTGAATGATCCAGAACAAAACGTTTCACTTGTTTTTTTTCTTCTTCCTTAACTTTCTTTGGGATAAAACAGATGCACAGGCAGCTCAGTGATTTTGAGTGGTTCCTTGAGATTTAGCATTTACTTGAGCAATAACATTGCTCTGGGGCATTAAGAGCGCACAAGACTGAAGATATGAAATTTGTAGAGCACATGGCAAGTATGAAAACTGGAATAAAAACTATGCTGGAAGTGGATTTATACTGTTTACCTCTCACTAATCATAGAAGTAGCTTGAATAGCTCCCTATTCTTTCGCTGTTGCTTTCAGTCTGTCAGGCAATTGTGCCATCTGACTACTGAAAGCTTCACCTGTAACTATACTGCTGATATTTGAAGCAGGCTCCTGAAAAACATTTGGCAGAGTTGAAATCTGTGCATGTGAAGCTTTGGTCCTGAGAGAGATCCTGGGGGAAAGAGAGGAGGGATGTCCTGAAGATGTTGTAAAGAGCTTTGATAAGAAGAGTGATCCTCCAAGAAAGCAACGCATGGTCTGAAATTATAAAATGCACAGTGATACAGCCACATATTCCTTCCTGACAGAGCCTAGCATTGCAAGACACTAAGAACTGGTCCTCTATGATTGTTGGGGCAAATCTGTTTCAAGGGTGTTCCTGCTTCCATGAAAAAAAAAATAAGAAAAGAAAAATTACAAGGAAAAAATCAAAGGCTTGAGATGCTTTGTGACAGTTGTGTGTGGTTGCTAATTGCTCTGGTATTGGCTGCTGTTGAGTAAGCTTTTATGTTCCATGCTGAGTAGCATTCATTCTTTGGTCAACAGCAAGACCTGTGGAGAGCTTCAGCTCTAGTGTTTGTATCACTGCACTGTTCAGTTTGTGAGGTGAAAACCAAAGCTTTCTCCTGCTTTCTCTTGGCTAGTTTGACACTGTGTGTGGCTGTTGGTCATGCATTAATAGTACATAAGAGAGCTGCAGATCAAAGAACTACCTGACCCAGAGGCCACAGAGTAACACAGAGAGTAAGAGCCAGAAAAACAAGTGTGGTGCTCCCTTGATATAACCCACACCCTGCAGCCTAGGGACCTCCTGAATCAGAGGCTGTATCTACATCTCTGTGTTGAACAGTCCTCAAGAGACCTATCATCCTCTCCAAATGCATCTAATTGCTTTCTGAAGCCAGTTATATTTTCCTCCTTGGCATGTTCAAAAGCTTCATTTGTTACAGGCTAATAAGCTTAATAAGCTGAAGCTGTGTTTTTATTGAAAGGTTAATGATTGCAAACATTTAAATAGTTAAATCAACTCCTTAGCTCTGTGTGGAGTTAGAGAGGAAGGGAACAAATAGGTCTAATTCTTCTGGAAAGACTGCTAAGGAATTTTTGAGTTAGTGTGGATTTTGTGTACTTGCATTTGCTGGGGCTTACCTTACCACTGTGATGTTCCAGCTCTCACCATTTCTACTTTCCCTTTTGTTGTGCTGCGTTTAGGTCACATTCAATCCTGAACTGAGCCAATCTTTTCCCTGCAGCTTGTTTGTGTCTCAAACTACTTTTGTCTCAAGTCAGTTTTGCAGTTAACATCTGCTGCTTCATATTATGTGACTGCTTTATCTCCACGAATCATCCCTTAAGTTTCTACAGTCTGTGATGTCGGTCAAACAATCCACTGACAGCAGCTTTGTACTTCTAAAAGTGTGTTATTTTGACCTCCTATGGTAAAGTGGTTTTATCACTACACGTCAAGTGATTGCTTTATGACTATAAAATAGAGCTTTGTTTGGTGACACTTGAGGAAAGCTCTCTAAAAAGCTAGAATGAGGGACCCCTTATGCACTTGATAGCAAACAAATAGCTCTACATCTTTGAAATAGTTAAATATAATTGATGGTAATGTCACCTTGGGAGAATTAGAGGGTATCCCTTCCCTTTTACAGCTGATTTAAAAAGTGTGTGTTGTATGTGTATGAAAAAAAGCATGAAAAGAACCTTTGGTTTGTTTTTCTTCCCAGGAATGTTGGTTTTATGCAGTGCCCAAGTGACCAGAGGAGTGAAATGAAGACAAATGGCAGTAAAATAATTCCAGAGGTAATGTCGCCATAATGCCTTCATAATGAAGTGTTACTCTGCACTTTCTGCCTTTTATTTTTGTCTGTGAGGTCCCATCTCTTATTGAAATGTTGGATATTCTGTCTCCCTATCTTTCCTTCCTCAACTGGCTAGCAAAAGCTGGTAAATGAAGGATTCTGTAGTCTGTAAGTTGCAGTATAATTTTGTAAGGCACAGTGGTTTTTCAACATAGAACTCTAATATCCAGCTGACTGCGGGGTTGGCCTATAAAGGCCCACTTGGAAAGCATACTGAAATCAGCAGAGGCTCCTGTTGACTTAAATAGGCCCTAGACCAGGCCTGAAATGAAATCTGTCTCAAATTGCCAGTTGACAAAGATCCAGGATGGTGGTTTTATTTGGAAGAAGCTGTGAAACAGAGAAGTAAAATGGGCAGGAGCAAAGCAATGGCAAAATAAAGATAATAATTTAGGCTCGTAAATGGGAGAAAACTGCAAACCAGCAGAAAAGAGCTCTGGAAAAACCTCTCAGAAGAACTAGCAAAGGGAGAATCCTAACTGGTTCCAGGATCAATATTGATAACATAATGAGACAGTTTCCAGCGTTCTCCCACTTGCAACAGCAGGAACCAGGCTTCCTTTCTCTGGTTTTACAACAAATCATTTACTTTAATGCTTCCCTGTGTGATTTCAAAGGTCTGGGATTTTTGCTGGTGTAAATTAGCCTGAAGGGAAAAACATTTTGATTTTAAAAAATCTTTTTCTTAGTCATCTGAACACTGGAAGGGGAATGGTGTTGGAATGTTTTCTTTGGCTTCTCTTGTGCTGTATGCTTGTCTCTGCTAACGGCATTTTCCAACCAACTTTTTTAAATTTCAAGACATGGAGAGAGAAAAGGACACTGTATAGTTCACATTCTTGGTTGTGGGCTGATAACTGGTTCCCTGCTCTTCTCCAGTTTTTTTGGGGGGGGGTTTTGTTGTTTATTTTACTAAGACTGAGCAAATCAGAGAAATATTGCTGTATGTTAGAACCTACCCTATGGAAAAACAGCAGGTATGTACCTCTCTCTAAGAATGGGCCATGGGCAATTTCAGGGACATTCTCAGTGTCTATAATCTATATAACTTTAAATGTTATGGATTATGAGAGCTCATGAGATCTGTACTCTCATGATTTATTAACTTGTGTTGAGAAAACAGAAATATGGCCTCCATAACTATGGCTTACTTATGGCAAAATGCTTCACCCCAAAAGCCTCTGGTGTCTCCTTCATGGCTACCTGGACTGCAGGCTGAAAGCACAGCCCATTTCATTTGTCTGAAAAGAAGCTGCAGACCCAATGCACCAGCACTCCAGAAGAGGAAGCATTTCCTCAGGAAAGCTGCAGGATGATTTTGGCAAGGGGGACAAGCTAGCCACTAAAACCCAAGTTCTTTCACATAAGGCAGCAGGGTAAAACCCTATTTTAGAATCTAGATGAGTGGTCTTAAAACCTTTGCATTCTGAAAAGAGAGCACTTAAAGTATTACACTGATGGCCATGGTAAATAAGCGAAAAGAAATGGAGGAATAAGGGGGTGCTAGTCCTTAAAAGGATGGAAAGGCTAAAAGGGTAGCCTTTTTCCTCTAGTTAAGGAATAGAGTGGAAGTTGTCTAATCTTGCAGAGAAGAAAAGCCTGAAATATCCTTAGAGGCAATGCTGCCTTTTTAAAGCACACACCAAGCTGATAGCCAAAGGCAACAGAAGAAACAGTGAAAGGGAACAGCAGAAAGCTGAGACTCAGTGTGAACAGATACCTAAAAGTCAGGGAGCCTGAGGGTATGTGCTTTAACCAGACCACTGAGAATTTTTCCACAGTAGAGGCTCAGATGCCATATTAAATCAGCACACATAACATCAAGCTGTGGCTATTGTCTTTAGGCACTTATTTTGCACACTGCAAATTAAGATGACTAGCTTTAACCCTTTTCTGCTGTTGGTTGAGCTACATTAAAATGCAAATTCCTTTGCATTTTCTGCAGACACACCAGTACCCATCACTGAAGCGTGGCTATGTGAGCCTGGATCTCAGACATGTGATGGAACCATCAGTCACAGAATCCCATAATCACTTTGCTACACTCCCTAGTTCTGGAGGAGTGCCTGGTACCACATGGGGCTTAACAAACAGTCAGTGCTCTGCACGCTTGGAAGACACTCATTTTCCTGCAGGTCCGATTGGCTGTGCCTGGCTGCAGGAAAACAACACAGGGTGTCTCCAAGTTTCTCTGCCTGTGGAAGTCAGCCCTTAATAGAACAGTTCCCAGTATTACTGGGAGCAGCAAATTTGACATGTATGTGGTTTGGCAAGATTTCATCTTGAATAAATGAGTGTGGGATTTGCTTTAGCACCTGCTGCTCTTTTTGCGGTGCCAATTTATACCTCAGTAGGAATGTTTCCATATAATGCAGTTGCTTAAGGAAGTATTCTAATTTTATAGTCCTTATCTATCTACTATTCGAGTCATGTAAATGTTGTGGATGTTAGTCCACTCAAATTTATTCCTTTCATTATTCTCGTAATGTACACAAGTACAAGTACTTTTTGGCCACAGTTTTATTTTCTTTACTAACACCCCTATCCACAGCACTCCCTGGAGGTTTAAAATCAAAGCAAACTATACAAAACTCCACTGAATTTTTTTTTATTATTATTTCTCTGTATATCCCTGGGAGCTCATTTAGCTGGGTTTATTTTATGACTATTTAAAGTCATACATATATTTGGAATATTCTTCCTGAAAAGGTCTAGCATAATTAAAAAGTAATTATGTAAATGCAGGTGTTGAGCTTCCCTCTAACCCCATGTTATAGTCTGTAAACTGAAACCACCAATATAAGTACCTAGAACTGGAAAGTCTTGACTGAATTTTAGCCCAGTTTGTTAAATAGAGGTGCTATACAAAATTATGCTTCCTGGAACTGGAATTTAAAAGCGAACCAAAAGTTCTAGAGAACCTTAATTCCTGTAGATGTTCAAGACACAGAGGAAGTTGCTGAACCCAGCAGGAGCTGATTTGATGTCTATGCAGGGAGAAAACAATGAAATGGAAAAAACAACCTACTGTTCCTTTTTCTGGTTGCTGGGATTTAGTATACAATATCTTAGTGACCTTATCCACCATATTCCTGTTTATATTTTATCCTTAGGATGTATTTCCTGTGCTTTGATGAAATTCAAGACACTGTGCACTTGAACCTGCAGTTTTTTCTGGGACTCTCCCATGTGCAAGGGGCTTGTTTCTCGTTCAGTTTTCCAGCATGAGTGACTGCTATTTAGTGATGCCTATTAGTTTTCCTTATTTTTTCCTTCCAAAAAAAAAGGAAATTGGAATTGTGCCATGTTCCCACAAACACCTTCTATTGACCTTCAGCACAAACCAGCAGCTGGAACTCAACAGCAGCCCTGAGAGGGGGCTCACAATGTAGTGGAGCTGGAACCAAAGACCTAAATTTGTTCTGTTTCTCTTCAGTGTCTGACTTGAGTGTTTTGTTTCTTCAGGCATCAGGAGGCACCTCAAAGGATATTGAGAAATTGGCCATGCCTTGCAAGATGTTCTAGAAGGGCATCTCTTTCTCTCATATTCAAGAGAAAAGGGGATATGGGATGAAATTGGTTTCCAGGGCAGGAGGTAAAATACATTGTGGAAGTATCTGGAGTCCCATGGAATGAATTTGAGCTGTGGTCAGCAGCTGGAATGCTTTGGAAACTTGCACTTCTGAATGTTGGGAAGGTGAGAGAAGAGCTCGAAACTCATGTCAGGTTATCACAGTCATAACTGATACAAGACCAGACCCAAAAAACAATTCTGAACCACCAATAATCCCATTTTTAAGTGATTGTCATGGTTAAAGTTGGAGAACTCCTTTTACTATGAAAGGGTTTTTTTGATAGAGGTTATTTGCAATCTTTGACAGGCTCCTGCAGATAATGCTCAGAGAACCAAGGCTTATAGCAACAGGACTAAATAAATATGAATGAAGAATCATAGTAAATCAGGCATTATTTTCAGTCAGAGCCACCAGGACAAGCTAGGCTTAATTTTCCTAGGATAGATTTCTTATCAGTCACTCTTAGTTTCACCCTTGTCATCACCAAGCAAACCTTTAAAACAGCAGGAAAAGTAGGTCACAATGAAAATGCAATTTAAAGCACTTCCAGGAATATTGTACTTTGCCTTATTCCCTGACATGACAGACCCCTTATCAGTGTGGACACTCAAGGCTTTTCCATTTATCTGTCACATCTACCAAGGAATTAACATCACCTGATCCTCTTTTTTTTTTACCCTAACTGCTTGAGACACAGGCCATACAGCCCCTCTCTGGTGAAATACACTACATGCAAAATCTCTCTGAAATCAAACAGACAACAGTAAAATAAAAACAACTGCCATAAGGCCCACAAATACCTTTTCCACAAGGAAAGAAAGGGAACCACCAAACCAGGAGATCATGCAGTCATTGTTAGTGCTTATTTTAAACCAGCTATTTCTTTGATGCTGTTTTGGTTTTGATTATGTTTGATTATGTACTGGGAAGTAGGAGATTCAGCACTGAGAAGTTCTAGGGGCACTTGCTTCTGCAAAAATAAGGAAAAAGTTGCTCTTGTTTGGAGGGATTGTATTTAAAGAGGTGTCATTTTGAGACAGTGAAAGCAAGACTACTGTTGCTCATTGGAAACTCTCAGGTGAAAAATGTTTTCTCAGTGATTTTTTAAAGTCCTGAGCACAGAAAAGGCCTTGGTGTGTCTGAAAAAAGTAATTTGAAACTTGTTTCCTGATTTTTGTCAGTGTAGTTCTGTGCTGTAGCTCTGTGCCCTGTGGAATCGAGGCATTTTTTAGGGAAAGGGAGAGTTACAGACCTATCAGATGGTTTGCATAGCTTCCTGTTTTGCTCTGTTCTAATTGATGAAATTCCTACCAGGCCAGATGTTAGGTTCCTGAACCAGAACACTCTACCAAGTCTCCTCTCCCACTTTTTTTTTTCTCCTGTTTTTCTGAGAGAAGGTGGGGACCATTGCTTGGCCATATATTCAATATATCCTGAGGTGGAACTAGATGTGGTTCAGCCCCAGAATGAGCTTAGACAGCTCTGAACATCTGCTTGCTGCTATCTCCTCTTTTTTGCATTTCCTTTAAAAAGTCCTGCGCTATACAGATCACAAGGAGGTCGTGGGAAGTTCAGAGGTTGGTTCAAAAAAACAAACACATATAAACATCTGTGCAAAAGTCTATTAAAGGATATATGTTATTTTTTATAAGGATTAAATTGCTTATAATAGAAGAACAGGTACCTTTCCTGAGGTTTGAGGAAAGCAAATTTTCCAATTTAACATGTAAGCAGGCTTGCAAGAAAAACCTTTGGATGGTTTAGGTGGTTTTTTATTGTGTGCAATTGGTGACCTAAATTCTTGACTCTGTGCTTGCCAGCTGTCCCCTCTTCAGGGACTGCCATGCATTGCTTCTTGTGTAGGTTATTCTGTCTAGAATTCTCCATGCTATGCACTTGGACCTCATATCTTTACCACAATGACTCTGTCCATCCACTTAAGAGAGCTGATTCCTTTTTAATTATCTTCCAAGTTGTTTCTACTTAAGATAAGATCTTTTATGTTGACTAAGCCTCCCAAATAACTCAAGATCATAAGGGAAGATGGGACATACTTTAGTTCTATGCAGAAAACACGAGGGCTAACAGAATGCCATGGTCTGCAGCAGACAAACCTAAGTGGATTATGTGCAGGCAAATAGATGTGCAATTGGTAGTCCCTAAGATGCTTCAGGGAAGCTGGCATGTCACCTTCACCTTGCCTCTTGCTTGACTTGCCAGGACTAAGGGCATTTTGTTGGAAACCCAACACAAAAGACAGGCAGAGAAGCTGAACAAATTGTTTGCGTTTATACAAAATAGAGCTAGACACTGTATGGTAACAAATAGAATTCTGTGTGTTCAGAGAATTGCCATGATAATAACAAACATTACCCATTTTTTCCTAGTTTGTGTGGTTCCTTGTGATTTATCAGCAGTGCTCCTCAAAGCTATTCTGTTATCACAGAGACATGATTCCAAAAAGTTTTCTTATCTAGCCTGCAACACACCATGTTTTTCATTCTTCAGCATATGTAGTACAGGTTGAGTTAGCCATACATGCAGTTCTACCCACATCACCTGCTTCAATTCCCACTTGTCTCTCCAAATGAATGTGTAAAACCCAACTACACAAATCACTGAGCTCCCAATGCAGTGCATTCGGGCACTCATTTATTCTAAAATGATGCTATCCAAGCGGAGGAATTGAAACATGCAATGTTTCTGTCCTTCACCAGATGTTGGGCTGGTTTAAATGCAAATAAACACCCAAAGGGAAAACAAGACAGTGGAATATAATATACTCTGAGATATGGGCTAGAGTTGTGCATAAACTGACTTTCTTATAGTTTCAGATTTTTCTTTTAAACTTCCTTTTCAAGGCAATTTCATTCTTACCCCCCTTGTGGTGGTATGTCCTGCTGAGTGCAATATTCTTGCAATGTTCCTGTTTTCCCCTTCATTTGCTTATATATATCCTCAGAGTAACAAGGATTGTATTTGGCCGCAGATTTTTCCTTTCCCTTCTGGAAATATTTATGCTCTCTGTGTAGGGCAGAGCAGCAGCTCCTCATTGCCACTGAGTCTCCAGAGGACAGGACAGAGAGGTGAAGGGTGTGGGTTTTCTGCTGTCTACCATCAGTCCTATCACTCGGGGTGGTAATTCCAATTTTTCACACAATATCTCTTCTCAGATGCCTGCCAAAAGTCCTACATAAGATTGATCTGTCTTAGGAGACTAAACCTTGGGCTGAAAATTAAATTACTAGCTGCAGACCCTTTACGTGGGTGCGTAGCCTTAGGGAACAGGCCAGGAGAAGCCAAAAGATGACATTCCTTCACGTCAGTTTTATTTCTTGCAGCAGGAAGGCAAAGGACAGGATGAGAAGACAAGGTTTTCCTTCATAGCTCTTTGTTCCTACCTCAAATATATCACCTCTGTAATCGTCCTGAAGTTTTATTAATGCCCTTTTGCCACTTCTGACATTGGTACACTTCCTGATCCTTTTCTCTCTCTCCCCTTCCATTCCTTATTCTGCACTCATATAAATTTTTATTCATCATTCCCTTCCTCGTCCTCATTCAGTCTGTTCCCAGCGTGGCCTGTTAGACTCCATGTTCCCCACAACACGGTGAGGTTTGTCCTCTTGGAGAATGGTTCTGTTACATGGAACAATGGTTTGTGAAAATCATCCTGTTTGGAACAGGACAAGCACAGGAACTGAGCTGTGAAACAAGGCAGGGCAAAATCACAGGCAAACCCCAGTGCTACTTCGTAGTGAGGTTTTTGTGGGTTTTGGAATGGAGAATTATTCTGCACATTGCTTTATCAAAATAGGTGTAAACAAAACCCCTGATCAAATTTTTTGCTAGACTTGCATTCACTTATAGAAATTCATTGGTCTCTGTGTATAAATGTATGAATTTACTGCTAATAACACCGAAAATATTGCAAATTAAAGCAATCATATGGGTCTTGCGAGCACTAGGGCCCTCTGCCTTGAGAGGTTTGCAGGGAAGTAAATTCAGGGTCTTGATTAATTGGAGTCTTAGAATTGAGATGGAACAGAGAAGCCTAACAGTTGAATACATGGGGATACAATAGGAAAAGGAAATGCAGCCACATGAATCACTATCCCTTCTGGATATTAAAGTATCTCTGCTTGGGTTTCAAAGGGTTTTTTTCAGGTGGATGTGTCTGATCTTTAGCTTCCAACTGTGATTTAACACACCTTGAAGGTGAAGCCATTATTTTTACCAGATATTTTTACAAAGGAAGGTAAAGGAAAAAAAGGGGATTACAGGAATAGGCTGTTTTTGGAATGATTTTGGTTGCTGTGAATTCTGCATAAAAGTGAAAAGGGGTTAATTTTTCAAAGAAAAAAGAATATTGCTGTCTATATAAAAGATATACATTGTGTTCTTTCTTCCTGACCAAATGAAGGCTCAGCAGAGAATGCAGGTTAACACTGAGAAATTTCAATACTTGCCTCCCTCCAGTTATAACTAAAATAAATCATCTCTCTGCATATGTTGAAAAAAACAAGGTTCATTGTTGTTTTATTGAATCTTGCACTATTAGAGTTGCCACAATCCATTTTACTGCTGGGAAGTTACAGCATGACTGTGCTGTGGCCTCTTCTGGATGATGCCCAGTGCCAGGCAAGTCCTCCAAAGGGAATATTCTCTGTTTGCTACCAGAAAGCATTGGCACAAAAGGGTTGGATAAGATACACTCAGTTTGGGCTCCATGACTGATTTCCTGCTCACTTTAAACTCTCCCTGGTGAGTTTTTAACTCTTCTATTGGGATTAGTCATCTGATGGAAGGAGTTCCTTCGAAATTGAGGCTCAGGCTCTCTAGAAGTTAAATGGATCATCAGAAATTTCAGAGAAATTTTGAAAATTTGGTAGGCTGGCTCTATTTTAATTTGTCAGGGGTTTTTTTGTATGTGGGTTGTTGGGGTGGTGTTTTTGGGTTGTTGTTGTTTTTAAGTAGGGAAATTGTTTCTTTACTGACTCTTGAAGTCTTCTGCAAACATCTTACTGTAGAGTGAACTTTTCTATTTCTCCCTCCATGCCATAGATGGTTGCAGTCATTTGGCAGGTTAACAGAGGGCATATTCAGATACGCAAAAAAAACCAAAAAAAAAGGAGTAAGAGAAAGACAGAGCATAATTCATGGTCTCACCCAAAAAAACACCCTCAGAAACAGCTTGCTAGGGGGTGACTGCCATGGACTCTGAGCCTATGTAGTACATATTTCAGATCCATCAATATTTTCCTTTACAGAGGCACCAGCGTGGGAGTATTGAAAGAAAGAGGAAATAAACAGCCTGTGCTAGTTTGTCTGGTTTCCTGGAAAGTGCTAAATTGCTCAAATGCTGCTGGGACCTCTGCTGAGCACACAGCTCTGGGAAAGCAGCTCAGCCTGTCTCACTGAGGGACTGTCTTTCCATCGGTACAAAGCACCCATTTTACAAATATAGCATAAAAACTTTAGCTCCTGCACACCAGGTGCTCCATAACCTTTAGGTGTTTTGGGGTTTTTTTTAAAAGTATATATCATTTCTTTATTTGAAATTAGTTATGGGGTCTTCTGGTTTTGTGTAAGATACAATGACCTTTTTTTTTTTTTTCAGATTTTTTCCAAAAGCATGGTACTTATTAATTCTATGCTTTGTTAAAGAGGGAATCAGGTATAAATCACATGACTCCTGGAGGTGAGGTTTTATGAAAATCATTGAGTTACTCTGAGATTCAGAGATTCGACAGGTCCAGTCTCTATAAACTTGTCAGTAAATTTCAGGCCAGGTCTAAGGTCAAGTAA
Organism: Trochalopteron elliotii; assembly: GCA_024734555.1. Classification (NCBI taxonomy): domain Eukaryota; kingdom Metazoa; phylum Chordata; class Aves; order Passeriformes; family Leiothrichidae; genus Trochalopteron; species Trochalopteron elliotii. The sequence goes on from JANPWX010000042.1 coordinate 4,713,075, forward strand.
ACTAAACAATTGCCTTGAGCAGGAATCTTATATAGAGAATTATAAAGGAGTTATCACCCACTCAGACAATATCAGTGCTGTGGAAATCAGGGCTGACAGCTGATGGCTGTGCATGTGGCTGCTCTGGGAAAGGCCAGCATTTGCCCATGGGTGAAGCAGCTCACAATTAAATTGGAAAAAGGCTCAGCTAATGGGTGCTTGTCCAAACCCCTTTGACTCTTGTGAGCAAGAGCATCTCCTCAGAAAGGTCTTCTCTTGGCTCTGTTTCTGCTGCTCATGGAAAACAAACATCTCTCACTTTGTTACCTTCTCCCCTCCTAATTTAAAGTTCACTTCCGTGTATGCAGACTTACAACAACAGATAGATTGAAGGTGTGTGGAACAAAAAGGTGTTTTGTTTTTGTCTTGTTAATCCTGAAGGGAAAAGGGAAAAGATAATATGTCTGTAAAGGAGAGAAGTGGTAGTAGTGGGTGTATTTCTGTCAGTATTAAGTTACATTGCAGGCTAAATTTGTTTCTGTGAGAAATTTCTCAGTGCCTTTCTCTGGGGTGGTACGCAAGACAAGTGACAGGCTGTGAAACACAAGGTATTGTTTGTTTTCATTAAGGTTTATTTCCCATTACACCTTGTTTGAGAACAACTTGCTAATTCAAAATGGCATGGGCAGACCTGTAGAATGTTTCCTCATGTGTCTAAAACAAGGCTTGGAGGTTATTTTTGCTTGCTCTTCCTCAGAAATCTTAGACTCCTTAAACAGAGATTTCCAAGACATTATTACTGCACTGCTCTGTGAGTCCTGTAGCTTCTCTGCTGGTGACACCCTGCCTTCCTCTCAGTTAATCTAAGCTGCACAGACAAGCCACATCATTCAAACCATGCTCTAAAGATGAATTACTTCCAGCCACATGGCAAAAGTAAGGCAGTTCAATAGTAACCAAGCCTCCCTGCTAGGGCACAGAGGATAAAACCAAATCCTTTCTGTCTCTTTGTTTACAGGTCTGCATTTTCTCTTTCAGCTTGGCCATAGCCCTGCTGTCAGCTGAACTGGCCATGGGTCCTGGTGTGTGGATCCTCCCAGGTGATAACAGGCTGGCACAGAGGTGAAGGCAGCACACCCCAAGCACAGATCCCTTGATTCTACTGAAAAGAAGGATCTATAATCAGCAGAAATCAATGATGAAAACATGTTTTGATGAAAACATGCTGAGTTTATGTCAGTAAACTAAATGCTTAATATTCTGGGTTTCCATCCAATTTAAAATGGAAATGCATGTTTAATCAAGAAAATGGTTGGGGAAAAGTTCTCAGTCACCTGTATTTAAGTCTCCTTGATGACAGGTTTTCTGTCCTGAAGAGCTTGTCTTAAAATCAAGCTGTGCTGGAATAACTTATTCAGGATCATCTACTTGCTTCTGGATAGCATCATGTCTGAATATTCTTAGTACCTAAGAGCCTTATACGTGTCTGCACAGATCTTGTGTTAACAATTCATGCTGCAGGACAGGAAAAACGGGGCCTCTGATGTGATTTTCTCAGGAGTTTCCTCTATGACCAGTAGGAGTGCAGGCTGCAAAATGGATTCTTTAAACGGTGAGGTATTAAAGCAAAAAGGGACAAGTGGACTGCAGAAAGTATAGGGAAAGATTTTTCTTCTCCTTGACATGAGACAGCAGAGTTGGCCTCTGCTCCTTTGCTACATATGGATGAGACAAAGATTTAGGGAGCACTTAGACCCCTTAATTCTCTTATGGAGGAGCTCCCTTTCTGCAGAAATCTGTCACACTCTCTCTCTTCTGTGTCAGAAACAGATAACCCACTCTCTGTCATCTTCTCCCTTTTTTCATGGCTTCACCCATTTCTGAAAGCAATTGCTCTAGTCCTGGAAGTTTAAGGGAGGGCAGCCCAAGGAGGCTCCTGCTGTGACAGAAAAGGTGAGGGTGCTCCCAGGTAGCTTGGGTAGAGAGCTCAGTTCTCTCACAAACATGATCTGAAAAATAAACTTTTTCCATTATTTCTTTCCCTTCATTAGGTGTTGACCACAGCATCCTGTTGTTTTGATTTGCAAATCTATCATCTGCCCTTCAGACTTGCCCCTCTCTCTCCCAAAATAGGCCTGTGTTAATCATGAAAGTAAGAAAATATTCACATATGCTTTTTTTAGCTTAATTCCTAATAACATTTTCTGCTCTGATTTTGTTTTGTTAGTCTCTCTCTTACATTTAATTTGGCATTTAACCAATCGAAATTATGCTCTATTTATGCTTTTTAGCAAATGGGTTTGGCTTCAAATTCTTAACATTTCATTCATGGTTATTTGTTCTCATATTAGCATATCTCTAGCTTGCCTGCCTTGTAACTTCCAAATGAGAATATTATAAGTGCATGGATTTTTTTTTTTTTTAATTCAAATGAGAAAGACCTTTTTAACATTAAATTTTTCATTTATCTGAACCAGGATGCATTGTGGCTAATGTACTGAAGAGGATATTTCCTCTGCTGGATGATCTCAGGGTGTGTGGAAGGGGTGTGTGTGTCCATGTTTTTTCCTCCATTTGTTTCTGTGTCTGTTGGTTGCTTTTCAATATCTGCCACCTTGAATATCTACCCAATATTGGCACAGGAATGCCTGCCCAGGCTCTTTCTCTAATTAAATGATCTAATGTCCAGCAAAAAAAGTTGCAGCTGTCCAAGGCCAAATACATTGAAGAATTTTTTAAAAAAAACCCAGTAAAATAGGAGCATTGAGCAAAAATTGGTCAGTGAAATGGCCTGTTCTGGAACTAGATAGCCATGAAGATCCCATCTGACAGTAGATTGTATGCATGGTGGAAATCCAGCACCTCAATAATTATGAAACATGTTTTTCTGTAGAAGTGGCTTCATTAACCCCTGGAGCAAGAAAGAAACAAACCCACAGGCAAGCTCACGCCTAAAATGCCAGAACTAAAGCTGTCTCCTTTGCTCATCTTCAAAAACCCCTCATTCTAATATTCCCCCTTGACATGGAGAGCTGCTACAACTCTGTGACAAGAACGATTTTGTAAAAAGTGGGGAGAAATTGAAAATACCAGAAATAAGTATTTCCTGAAATTTCCTGTAAAAGGTTGTCCCAATTTCTTACATAGACAGCATGACTTTTGTCATGGCAGTGCTGTAAAAATATCTTTGCTGACCTGTGGGGTAATATCAGAGCTGGACAGTGCTTGTTAATCACAATCCTTAGATCATGTCATGGTTTTATTTGGTGAAACTTAAAATTTTATGTCTTAAAATTCCCCTCCAAGTTTGCATGTAAAATCCTAAATTGTCGTGTCCTACTAACAAATTGAGTTGATTACCTCATGTCCTAACACCTCCAAAAAACAGCTAAGCTCTGCCAGTGCCATTAAGAACATTTGACAGTGTAGTGAACTATCATTATAGGCCTCTCTTGCTTTCTCAGTTTAAATAGGTCTCATTTCAATTGCCTTTCTCTCTAGGTCATGTTTCCTCAACCACTTATTACCCATACTGCTTTCCTTTTGTCTAAATATCTGTTTGTGCAGGATGTATAAAATTATACCTTACCAAATGGCCTCATTAGGGCTTTGAAATAATTACACCTCAGGTCTTGCAAAATCAGCAACAGGGAGAAAAAGGACTAGTAAAGGTTATTAAGTACAGAGAGGCCATCTTCCCTGACTTTCAAATTGGTGGTGGCCACAAGCAGATTTTGGAAAGTGGTCTACCTTTCTGACAGCAATGTGCTACTGATTCCCATTCACCCTGTAGCCAGCAAAAATCCCCAGAGCCTGAGCTGCACAGCTGGCTCCTCTTCCCTGCATTTCACTTTTCAGTTTTTTTCTGGCATGTATCTGTTCTGAATTTAGTGTGATTAATTATAGTCCAGTCCCCTCCTATAGAAGCATAATCTACCAAAGACAGAGAAATTAACTTCTTCTTTCCATAAGGCAATTGTTCCCCTGTCACACGTTTGACAGCTCTTTTAAAACCTCGGTTTGTGCACACAGAAAAGGTCCTAAAACAGAGAGGGATTCCAGTAGGGTCAGTAAACATGGTATGTAATTAAGATGTGTAAAACAAAGACCTGCAGGTCTGGCCATCTGTTTTGACTCATCTGACTGGGATGAGTGCCCCACGACAGGCTTGTGTTGAATGCCTGGATGTGGTGTCCAGTTTGTCCATGCCTGTGTCAGTCTGTTTGGAGGGCAGGGTGCCCATTACCCAGGGCTGAGGCACCTGGCACAGCTTTGAGCATGGAGAGCCTTGTGCAGGCAGCCCACACAGGCTTGCTGGGCTGCATCTACCCATCTGGAGCTCCCACTGATGCGTTTTTTGGCAGTGCCAGCACAACAGCCACATGTCTAGAGTTTGCCTCATCCCTGCTGAAAGGCCCATGCCAAAGAAAACCAACAAGGAGCAGGGAGATCCTTGAAAAGCAAGACAGGAGCTTGTGGTAACTGACTTTCGTGGGCAGGGCTGGAGGGAGCTCAGCTGTGTGAGGTAAACCCAGAAACACCCTTTTCAAAAGCACTGCTGCTGTATCAGGCTTGGTAGAGAGGATGGAAGAGGGTAGTGTCTGTTTTTTGTAGATCCGACCTCTGCTCTAACCCAGTTCACTATGGGATTGATTTGGTGCTCCTAGATACCACCTGAGTTATTGTTGGTGTACTTGAAAGTGTGAGAAACACCATACTCAGAAAACAGGGACATCTAACCTGGTACTTTCCCTCTATCCCCATGAATATAAATAAGAACAGTGAGCTCAGGATACTGCTGGGCAGAAAGTCTTTCTTTCTAGTAATGGCAGAGCAGGCACTTCCCAAGCCAGAAAGATTATCTCCCTATTTCATAGCTCTCAAAGGATTTCTACACAAATTGCTTTTGAAGATGGTCTCAATAACCAGTTTTCCATGACAAGGAGTACCACTGCTGAAGCACACAGTGCTTGAAGAACCACTGCAGTCTACCTATATACAAGACAGCAGATAGAATATGTATGTATTCCCTTTGTATCCAAACAATCTTGATGCTTAAACATGCTATTTGTTTTGCAGGGTGCTGCAAGCTTGGCAGTGCCTTAAATGTACCCCGCAAACTCAGACTGCCTGCAGAACCCAGAGGTTATTGATCTTGATTTTCTACTTTGTGTGCCCTTTTCTACACAGTGATTCAGCTTCAGAAGGAAGGAGAACAAAGCTGCACCCTTCACTCTGCCCTCAATGTCTGTTAAACAAGCCCCAGTTAGAAAAAATGTGAGTCCAAATCCAGGCAAGCTGAGTAGCTAAAATGACTCAAGTGCCACAATTCTTGGACAGCTCCCAGGCCATTTGTTGGAAAGCTTGGGACATTTCTCACTGCTTTCCCTTTGCAGTCAACTTGAGAATCTGAAGGCCAACATTATTTGCAAGAGGGTTAAATGAAGGGATCTCTCCCTGTTCAATAATAAAATAATGACTACAGTGACTGATTATTTGTACATTAATACTGTTTTGCAGCCCCAGCAGAGAACCCAGTGAGACGAGAACTTACAGGAACGAAATAAGAGGTCAAAGAACAATTTTAAAGTATATAATTACTACTGGTTTTGTTTCACAAGCACTTCAAGTTTCCATTTACAGCCACAGAGCCTTTTCCTATGCCTGTGTCAAGAGCCATCCCTTGTTCTTGCACTCCTCCTATATAAGAATTGATGTATTTGCAGAAGGTTGTAATGGTTGTGCCAAACTTAGAAATTCATCCCAGGTTTTGCTCAGGTTTGGATAACAATATTACTGTCCCTGCTTGCACAAGATGAAGCTGCATTCAGAAAAAAATATTAATTTATATATGGGATTTGTCATTGCTGATGAAGGAAAGAGGAGAGATAAGATAAAAGCCTGTTTAGACATGAGGTGTTATTAGATGTTCTGTGTATTGTCCACAGCATATCTAGGCCACAGAGGATATAATACATCCATGAAAAGGAAAGAAGTTTGCCATTTTATTTATGATATTTCTTAAGGAACATACATTGGCTTAGCTGAACATATCTCTGAATCACCTGGCAAAGGCTCATCACAAAAGTTAGATTTAGCTTCAAAACTGGAGTAATACCTGAAAGTATAGCTTTGATAAAGGTGGTAAGATTTGAAGAAGAGGTACTACGGGCACAAAAATCAGAAAGAGGGCTGAATTTGTTGAAGAATTGTCACCTTTGATTGTTTTCTAATGGCCTCCTTGAATGACTGCTGATCTGGGAAGTTCACTACAAGCTTGTACAGAAGTTTTTGGATCTCTCAAACGTGGTAATTTCTAATGAGTTATCAGTCTTGGAGGGTGCTGCTGAAAAATAATTGAGTAACCTACAGTAATTTGAAAAATAGGGTAAAGCAGAAGGTAAAACAGATGCAAGAGGAACCACGTTCTGAAAAACTGTTCCAGTGTAGAGATTTTAAATGCCAGCATCATCTGAATGGCACAAGAGCTCCTTTTCAGTAAGACTATAGAGTTCAGTGCTGCTGGACCAATTTTCTGTCTTTGGCAAACTCCTAACACCCACCCTGGATAGTCATATATGTCTAAGTTATATCAATTAGACATTTATTTTCACTCTAGTTTCTCTTCTCTATGCTTTTCTTACTTTTCTCAGATCTTGATTTAACAGAAACTGTTCATTGATCCAAGACTGGCAAAGGATTTTTTAAAAGAAACAAACCCTTCAAGTAATTAATATGCATAGCTCCAAAACCAATCTGAACCAAAGAGTAGCATTTGGACCTTGTGTGTTTATTTTTAATTAAGTTAAATGTTTTCCATTAAAGTTTCCAAATAGGAATCCAGAAAGCAAGGAGAGATAAAAATAGAAAAAAAAAAAGTGATTACATTCTGTATTTCTTAGAATAGAAGCAATTTCAACTATTGTACTGATTAAATTCCTGAGGTATGCCAGAGATTTAGCAAAGGACAGTGCAGAGAAAGCCTATCACAGCACAGTGCATGTTTTCAGTTTTTTCCCCTGTTCTTCCCAGGTTACTGTCAACAATTTGGGGAGAGATACTGGGGAAAAGTGAGGGCTAAACCACGCATGAGCACTGGGCTCCTTATTACTCTAAAATTAACTTCTCTTCCTTGAAAACTGTCTATTTCAAAGAAGATGTCTTTTTTGTCTTTTACAAGTGTCTCCCATTTGATTTCTATGAATAATTCACCACCTCCAGATGGAGTCCAAGCCAACCATTGCAAATATCACGCTATTGAAAGCCAGACCCTGGTGCTACAGTTACAAGTGTGTGTGTTCCAACTGGAGCCACCTCAAATCTCTGGCTAGAACAGGATGAATATGAAATCTTTCCCTGGAAGTATTCAGTAACAGGGATTTAAAACGTATTCCTTCCCTCTCATGAATTTATTTGGTGAATGTATTCATGGAAAGCTGGGAATTAAAATGGAGAAGCAGATGAAGAGCCTTGTGCTTAGGCTTTGGGTAGAGGTAGATTTAAGTAGAGTTCCCACATACTGATCTTCCACCCTTTGCTTCACTTTTTGTCCATTCCAAATTCTGAAAGGAGAGGTGACATAAAACAGATTTACAGAGGAATCTAAGGGAAAAATCACCCTACCTTTCATCCTGTTCCCTGTCCTTGCACTGGTTTGTGGGATGGAATAAGGACAGAGCTGTCATGTCACAGCTCATCCCTTCCTCCCCCTTCTGTCAGCAGCACTATTGTATCTGGCCCTGGAACAAGCCCTGACATATCTGACAGGTATTTTGGAAGCCCCTGAGACACCAAAGGCAGCAAAAAGGTAGGTGAAAGAGTAGGAGATGAAGAATAGGAGAACTACAGAGCCATGGGAAAGTCCATGGACAGGCCTATGAGAATAAGTACTTAGAACAGTGTGGAAGAAGTGCTAGAAAGAGCAGATGGAGGTGAAAGGGTTTTGGATGCCAGACCTTACTGTCTCTGGCCTTTGATGTGCAACACAGGTGGAACTGGAGTTGTGAGATCTATCAACTGTTCTGCACAGGACTGAGTGGGATTCTCACCCAAATCAGTCACAAATGCTGCAGTGCAGATCCCCACTTAGATGGCCTTCAGTGAGCTGGAGTGAGCCAAGTCCAGCCCTGGCTGGAAAGAGCAGGCAGTGGTGTAGGGATGGGAAAGGAACACAGGGAGGAGGGAGTTCAGAGGTGTTGCTGTAGAGCTCTCTCAGGAACATCTGATGTTCATGATTTCTATTTTACTGCCAGTATCATTCCTCCTGAATGGGCTAAGAACAGGATAAATTAAAAGAATGAAGTTCTTTGAGAGTAGAGTCATTATCAAAATCAAAATTTGCTTGTTTAAAGTATTGTGCAACATTTGTGGAAGTTTCTCCCACCCTTGCTTACATCCAGTAAAAATTTACTGGCAGTTCTCTTGTCATTGTTGAAGCTATATTCAATTTTATCAGCAACAATGTATTGTGATTGGAGTGAATTGAATTTTCTTTTCCATCCAGAAATTATTAGATGCACAGTGTAGAACTGAATAATAAGCACCTGTTCATAAATGTTTTGCCTGTGTTTTACACAGAGTCATATGTCTTCATCACTGCTGTACACAGGGATATCATTACAGTGACTCAATATGATTGAGCCAAGTGGCCACTTCTGCTTTTCATGTCAGATACTGCACTAATGTTATAACCTTGGAATAGGATTTCTACTCAGATTCCAATATGGGCTCCTAAGGAGAATAATCTCATTGTTTCAGTTAGCAAAATTAATTAAAATTAGGTTATGAAAAAGAGGTTGATTCCATTTTCCTATTCTGCAGATCTAAAAATAGATTATGGTCCCACTGTTTAGTGAAAGTCTTCAATCCAGGTAGTTAGAGGTAGGGAGCAGGGGTGAAATGAGCTATATCAGAGTAAGTGAGACTCTTTGCACCTGCCTTCAAAATACTTTTGAACTTTTTTCTTGGAGAAGAGTCCAGTTCCTGGAAAGAAATTGTGGTTTTTAGGATAAAGGTCAAGTGTTCATAATTTAGAGTCTTCAGCATTATATTACTACCAATCCTGGTGTGTAAAAATGCACTCCTTAACAGATCAGCTGCAATAGAGCTGGGAAAAGGTAAGGGAGAGAAGAAGAACAAGACCCACAGTAGTGAGACTCCAGAATTTCTTACCACACACACACCATCACAGCACAACTTTGGTTTTTGCTTTCCCCTCCTGTCAAACTTCAGAGAGATTAAAATCAGAGAAGTCTGGAAAGGAAATGAAGCTGCTTAGTTTATTAGTCTTGATTAACAGCAAATTATTCTCCTAACATTTACTTTTCCTTCATTTATTTAAGAGTGATTACACGCAAATAGCAGTTAGAAACGTCAGGGTTTTAATAATAGTTTTATTTACCACTGTAATTGCTTCTGTAGCATCTCTGAAGTCTGAAACACACCCCTTCTGACAAAAAATCAAAAAAGGCAGCAATGCATCTTTCTCTCTTTAAAGTACACTCTCCAAAACCGGATAGAGAATGATGTAGGAGTTTATTTACTATGTTTCTTATTTAGTTATGTGACTGTGTATTTAATATATTATTCACTATGTTTGGTCCAAGCTTGAAGGCTGCACCTGTACTCCCATATGGAGAACTCTTAAGATCAACTTTAACCTCCTGTGCCCTCAGAAGCTTCTCTAGTGCACAATTTTACTCAGCTAAGCTGTTGATCTGTCATGTCCTGTACTTTGCTCCCCACTCTCACACTGGGAATGGTAGGACTGTCCTGCAGTTTGGGCAGGGTGGGTGACACTGAGGTGTGGCAGCTTTTGCTCAGCAGTGCCATGGTGAAGTATCCTCTTGGCTGTTCATTGCTAATTTGCTAAGTGAATATCTCTCTTTTTTTGCTCTGTTACCTCTAATGAAAACTTCCACACCAAAATTCAGAGACTCTTATTTTCAACCCTAGGTGGTGGTTTCTGTCCTCCTATAAAATCCATGGCTGGGACAAAAACTAAGAGTCTTTTTCAATAGGAGGGATGAAGCCTCTGTCCTCAGAGAAAATTCTTTGAGCTTGGCATTTTTGTGTCCTTGTCTTTTTTTTTTTTTTTTTTTCCTTTCACAATTGCCATTTTTGCTCATTCTTTCTGCATCTGAGGGCTAATACAAACCAAATGGCCCTACTTTTCCAGAGGTACTGGATATCCTGGAAGTGTTCCCAGGATATCTGTCAGTTCAGATTCACCCTGTTTCTTTTCAATAAAGTCTAGCACTGATGGGAGCTCCAACAGCATCATCTCAGGGTGAAAGTGACCTTCTGGTGAAGGAAGTCAAGCAATCTTATCCCTCTGGGCTCAGAGCATGGTTATGCCTCATTACTGTGAATAAGTTTTCTACACAGGTTTCTGCATGCTGCATATCTGGGTAACTTCACAGTATATGCACATGTAAATAAATAACTGCTTCCTTTATGCAGACCCAAAGTGTTTGGGAGTGGGAATAAGGAAAGAATGCTACTTTCTGCATTCTTTGTAAGAGGTGTTCAAAAAAAGGGATAAAAGGGCCTTTCTCATCAAACCCACAGGTCTCTGAGGAGTTACAAGGAGTAGATTTGTTAAAATCGGAATTGCATGTTTTGCAAATTTGCTTTTGGAATACCATCACATTTTTAAACAAACTTTATTAGAATTCATATCAGTTATGGAGCTGTACAGAACTCCTTTAACAAGCATAGTCTGGCTGGAGGCAATGAATCTGTCTTTGTCACTAATGATGTTTGTATTATTTTAGCACTGTTGATACTGGGGATTTGTGGGGGGGCTGCAAGCAAACGTCTTTCAACCAGAGCTCACCTGCCTTGCATGCTGATTAGAAAAACACTTTTCCCTCTTGATGTCAGGATCACAGTGGGGTACACGAGGGGACATGCCCAAAGGATTTCAGTCACATAGTCTGGTTGCTGGAAAAAACCCTTGCAAGTCCAGTGACCTTTACTTATTCAGTGAAGAGGGTGGGTGGATCTCTTTTGGCGACATTTTCCAGTAATCTGCATCTTTTTCACGTGATGAGTGTGGTGCCCTGTCAGGAGGGCTTGTCATTTGGTAGAAAGTCATTTTCAGAAGGACTAAAGCAGATCTTATATCTTCAGATGTGAAGGAATCCTGGCCCTGGGCCAGGTCCAAGCTGTTCAAGTGCTGATAAATCTGTTTCCAAGGTGCAGTTCAATTGAATCAGTTAAATACATTTATATATTGCATACTTTATACCATGTAGTAAGTATTCTATACCAAATACTCTATACTATATACTATATAGTATGTGTATAAGAGCATTTATATGTACAGGGATTTAAAATGTCTGGAGACATGTGCTGTATCTTTTTTTCTGTCCTGTGATGCTACCATGAATAAGTGCAGATGTGATCCCACAAAACCTGACCAGGTATATTCTTCTGCTTCAGGTGTGAAAGGGTAACAACCATGTCTGCATCTTCTCTTGGCACATCTGTCTCTTGCACAAAAGTTTCTTCTGGTTTGCCTGCTTTGCCTTGAAACAATGGCAGTAAATACAGTGCAGGGACATGATGGTGCTGTGGAAAGAGGCTGCCACTCCTGGTCCTGGTTTCTGAGTGCAGAAAGTCAAGGGGGTTCCCTGGGTGAGGAAGGAAGGTGATTTATATGTCAGTTCTGGAACATGGAGGAGAAAGAGGAGGGAGCAGGGACCTACTCAGGAAAATTAGATATCTCTCAGCTGAGGATTTTCAGAATAATCATTGTTGCTTAAGCAGCTATCCTGTTGTTATCCTGTTAACAGTTATCCTGTTGTGGGTACCAGAGTTGCATAAATTCCTCCAAGATCTTCCTCAGATAAGGAGGAAGTGGGCTTTTGACTTCCAGAAGATGTGCACAGGATATTTAGGATGCTGTCATACTTTCATATCATTCTCTCTCCTGACATGACACAGAAGTAGGAGGATGGCACACATTCCCCTGATTCCTTTCAACATCCCAGCCCTCTCCTGTGTTGGCTTGGACAGCAGGCAAAATCAGTTTGTGAACTGCAGTGATAGACATATGTCTACCCATGGCATAGATGTATGGTGAATAGCTGAAGGATATTTACATAAAGAGATATTTTTGTAGCCTTTGAAACTCACTGCTTTCTTTAACTTGGACTGTGAGACCCACCACAAAATTAAAAGTATTCTCCTGTGCTCCAGCCCTAAAGAGACAAGCACTGTGACCTGAGTGAGCAGGGTCTCTGATCCTCCACAGAAAGTTGGAAAGGATCAGCACAATTCATTTTTATTCCAGCTATAAAAGATACTTTTTTTATGAGCAGATAAGATATTTTGTCAGGAAATGGTTCTCAGCAGAAATAAGTGCCAGGTTCAGAGAGTGGGTTCTATGCCTACTTGCTCTTGATGCCCTAAAGAAATGAGAGGGCTGTATCCCACCTGCTGCTGTCAGGGCTTGGAGCTCAAGAGCCACGACAAATGGTGCACAAGGCAAAAATGCCAAAATGAAGGTGGGGAGTGAAAATGATCTTCAGTAACTGAGAAAAGAAAAAGGTTAATATTCCTTGGCAGTTGTTACCTAACTATTCTCTTTTTTTGGTGTTTAAATTTAACAGTAATGCCCAGGAATATATTGAGCATTTGAGGGAAAGCTCCACAGTGTTGAAAAAAAAAATGAGAGAGTAAAAACTAAAAGCCCTGGCACTAGCAGAATACTAATTTGGGTCTGCAGCAATTAATTAAATTGATTTTAATTAAATTTTTCCTGCTGGATTCATGAAACAATCTGTAATTCTGCCACCTATGCTGTAAAATTGTAACATATTCCCTTTAAATTTGTTAATGTTCATAACTGTTATTTTTAATCAAAGGTCCACCTGAGTTTAATTGTCCACAGCTTTGGTGGGTTAAAACACATGAATTTCAGAGTTTACTTGCAGACAAGATGATACTATGATTAAAATTTTTCATCTGTGAGCTCTTCCTCATTACCATCACCTGTCCATGGACAAAATATTCAGAAAACCATTTAATCCTAAGTCAAGGCTGTGAACTCAGGGTTAGAGTCCCAGGCCTATGTGGTCAGTTCAGCAAAGTGAATGAGAAAGAGTTTGTGACATAATAACATGTGTTATAATGATAATAATATGTGACATGATAGTGACATAAACAGACACCACGTGCCATGGCTGGGTGTCCCTTCCTGGCTATGTCCTCACCCAATGCTTGTGTGAAGTAAAGACAGATTCCCTGAAATGTCATCAATACAGCAGGATTGTTCAGGTTTTGGGGTTTCTTTTGCAAGTAGTAACGAGGCCTCCAGGAAAATATACTTAGGTAGAAAGAAAATCCCTTAAAAAATCTTAGAGAGCAAATCCTTTCTCTCTGACTTCTTTGAGCAGCACAAACCATATTTTTCCTTCCATATCAGGCCAGAGAGAATCAAAGACTCGGGGATGTGATCTCTCCCTCTCTCTCTGTGTCTGATGTTGTAATGGCCAAATTTGACCCAGATAGATCTTGCAAGGCCCTGTGTGACTCACCTGAGCCAGTGCACCTCCTAATGAAATCAGCCCTAGGCCAGATGGCAAATCCAGCTTCCAAGAGACCCATGAATTGAAATTCACTCATCCTTAATGGTATTTTGAATAATATTGAGGGATTTTTCAGGATACTGCTGTAGTGGGCACTCTCCAGATATGTCAAATTGATGTCAAGTGGCTGCTCACTATGAAATCTGAAAGAAAGGTTTTTATGCAAAAACAGAAGACTGCAAGTGTAGGTGACTGCTCTGCATTACTTACTCTGCTAGCTTCAATATGAAACCTGTTTGCAGGGTTCTTTGAGGTACCTTTTATGGAAAACCTGTTTGAATTTCTTCAACAGGCTTGGTATGAGAACATAAAAAATTTTGCATATACAATAGTGAATTTCTTTGCCATTTTGATTTTTTTATTGTTGGTGTTTTTTTAAAATATCACTCAGAGTACTTTATTTGAAATGAAAATAAAAAGTATTCAAGTGGGTTTTTTTCTCTTAACAGAAATGCAAAAACTATTTGCACATTTCACAATCATCTCTCTCAAGAAAAAATTTTGAATTGAAATTTTAATCACTTTATCATTTTTAATGAGGCAGCAGGAGCTCAGCTGACAGCTTTCTAGTAGAAGCAATAAGAAGGCTAAAAGAACTGCCTAATGCAAAGGCTGACCATGAAACAGCAGGAAAAGGTATTCCTGGCAATTAAGCTTGCCTCTCCAATCAAAGCTTGCTGAAAAGGGCCAGAGCTTAATTTTCATGTGGTGCCTGTCAGGAATAATTTTCCTGGCCTGACCATGGAGCACTGGATAGAGCTGTCTTCTGCTGGCACATCCAGCCCTGGGCCTGGCCAGGCTTCTTGGGACTCCACATGGGGGATATGATGAAGTTCCACAGGATTTGCTCCTCACATCTGTCCCTTTCTCAGCAGAATCAGATCAGCTGTGCCAGCAAGAGCCCGGAGAGCCTTCCACTAGAGCCCCTCCAAACCCTACTGTCTGGAGGACACAACAGTGCTGCTGCAAGGGGGCCTAGAGGACACAGGTGGGTTTGACATCAAGATTAAATCAATGATTAAAAAAGACATAATCAGCTTTTAACACTGTGATTCTGAATGTTTCAGCAGAGGCATGGGTGATCTACCAAAGGGTGCTCTGGCAGATATGAGCTCCTGCCAAAGGTTTTCCTGCACAGGACTCTGCCAGGGAAAGCTCCTGCAGCCCATCCTGCTCCCACCGACCATCTAAAGTTCAGATTTGACTCTCACAGGGGTTTTGTAACTGTCTGAAGGCCGCTTTCCTTGCTTTTTCCAAACCACCTCTGTTCACTGAGGGTCATGGGTCTCCTCCAGATTACACTGACAACTCTTTAAATAAATAGGAAAAGACAAAAGTCTTGATTCCCAGCCCAGCAAGTTTATTTTTATCCCATGTTCTTGTATACATATAAAAGTTCTGAATTATGATCTTGGATATTGTCTGCTGCATTCTTAGTGGGAAATGTCACAATGTATCAGCAAATGAAATTCAACTGGTTTGTGTTTATTTATCCTACCTAAGAGCTGAAAATGCTGCAGTAATGAACAATATATCAAAATGTCAAATTTACATTCAAGCTATTTGGAATTCTCAGTTTCCCAAACAATAAAGCAATAACTTTAAAAAAAGTGATGTCCTCCAAACCATCATTGCAGTGCAGCCAAAAATCCTTGGTATTAAAGGCTTCCTTCTCCACGACATAAAAGTATTACAGGCAATTAATTATGCTGTGATTAGCTGAGACATCTTAACTGTAAATCATTGTTGCTCAAATATGGCTTCAAAGAATTAATTGGGTGTCTGCCAGCTGAGGGAAATTAAATCTAGCACTAGAAATGGTATCAAAGCTCAGGCAGCTGTGAAGAGTCTGGGAGCAGTGTAGAGGTGCACACCTTGTATTTACGTTGGGTACCCACCAGCTGAACTCCTCACAACCCCTACAGTCCCTTGTGGCAGATGGCTGTGAGGGAAAAGTCCATCTGACTTTTCTTCCTGGTGCTTGCCCCCATAACACCACTCACTGTGAAGCACTGTGGACTTCATGTTGAGGGAGAGCCACCAAGCAGGGTCTCTGTCCCTTATGGAATCTGCATTTGGGGTATCCTGAGATGTAAGGAAGTCTCAGGATGCAGCTACAGCTTTTCTCCAGCCCAGCTCACAGCCTGTGTCTGCATCCAAACAAGGGATTTGAGCGAATTCAGGGGAATTCTGTGGCACAAGTAGAGATATGACCACAGTTTCTGGATCTATCCAGAGATACAAGGAAGGTTCCTGAAGACAGGCACCCTGTTACACCCCCCCCGATATATCAGTAAATCAACACCATGTGACAAACTTTAATCAAACTGACTTTAGGACTTACAGTCCAGATTTAGCCCTGTGAGATGTTCACAGATACAATCTTTTAGATATGAGAAAAATAGAGATTGTTGTAAATCTGATATCTAAAATGAAACACATTTTGTAGTCTTTGTAGCTTATCAAACATGGAAATGTATCCACATCGTAGTACAAACACAGCCAGCTTCTGACAATAATCCTATTGAAGAAGCAATCTCTGCTCATGCTTCTGTCTTTCAGATCATGCTGAAATTTCATTTAGAAAGATTAAAAATGAAATAAATGTCATCTACTCTTTTTTTTTTTCTCAGATCTCTTCCATGTGTTTAGGGAAGACAGTGCTTCTCTCTTTAAAGGTCACTGAAGGTGTCTGGGGTCTGTTTTCTATGAAATCCAATTTTCTATACTCTCTGGCTAAATATTCCTTAAAGTCCTTAATATGTCCATAATATCTATTGCAGAGAAACCCCTTCTGACATCTTAAGAAATCCGGATGGACTGTGCTGCTGGGATCCAACCCAGATTCCCTTCCCACAGCAGGGCTCACTTTCAAGCTGGTGAATTAAGGCCTGGAGCTTTACTCCAGACCAGAAGAGATGCCCAGGAGAAAGGTGGACACAATCCAGCCCTGTCTTTAAAAGAGTCACTCTGTGTATCCACCCCAAAGTATTGGGTTGTTGCCTCCAGCCTCAAGTCATGGTCAAACTGAGATCAGCAGAAGACAGTGCTCTGTCTCCCTGCCCTGGTGTCACACAACACAACAGAATTTGGAAAAAGTTTTAAAGACAATTACCTTTGTAAATATCTTGTAGGGGCTGCATAGTTATGACCTCAGGTATTTTAGGATCAATAGGCATGGAATTTCTTTAGTATCACCTTACTGTCTCTACTACTAGCTCATGGGTGAAATTCACAAAGCAGATATCTCCAAGTCATCCTAACATTGCTGAGAGTCAGTGGAGGGAAAAAAACAACTTCTAAGATGAGATTCATCCAAGCTGTAAGAATTGTGCTTAATTTTTTCCTTCAGTAATTAGCATGGAAGCCTAAGGTGACTATCCCAGTTATAGTCATCCAGAAGTGTATGGGATGAGTTCCAAACACAATGAATAAGCTCCTCAAGAGTAATAATCTTATTTATACTACAAAATATTCTGTTCTTCCTCAGGGTGCAGGAAGCTTTTAGCTGATGTAAGCATACTGCCAAAATAAATAGTATTATCCTTGGCTGTGCAGTCTCTCCCACTCTTTTCTGCTGGGGAAAAAGGTTGATGTGGCCATGTCCTAAATTGCACAAACTGCTGTGGCTGAAAACAAACGAATTTCAAAATTTCATATGCTGGTAAATCTACCATGTCTAAATATCTTTAGTCACCTTGTTCAGTGATTCCTTTCACTGTTACAAGATGGGTCATGCTTTATGTGTTGAAATCCTCATTGCTAATTGCTAATCAGCCTTTGCTTCTAGATTTTTCAGTATGTATTGTCAGCTGTTTCTCTGCATGTTTTCAAAAATCAGAGTCAACAATGTCATGGTGAGACCCTGTCTGTAAACAAACTGAGAGAATGGTCAGTACCACTCCATCTGATGCTCTGTAATGGGTCTGATTTCTGATTAAACAAAAAATGTCCTTAAGTTTAGAGATCTAAAAGGATCCATCCATAGAATATTTCATATCACATCATGTGATAAGTATCTTCCCTCCATAAATTCTTTTCCAGCTGGTGCTGGAGACAGACAGGTTCTGTGTGGGTTTTTGTCCAAAGCAAATCATCATAGTCTCAGTCTCTCTCAGTAATTGCAATTATTCACCATGTATTGTGACTTGCAAATGAGGCTTGTGAAGACCATTCAGAAACAAGCCATCCACAAATACACAGATTAAAAAGGCTATTAAAATGTGTCTTACTCTGGAGTGTTTTGCCATCTCTTTCAGCACAAGTTTTGTAGCAGTATGAATCTTGATCAATAATCCCTGCCTGCCACACGAAGACAAAAGGCGAGTTGTGTCATACAGAGTGGGGCTGCAGGGACTGCAAAAGGCTTGGACTCACACCATGGGATGTGTTTTACCCAAAATACAGCCAGTATCTTCTGGCACTGCAGAGTCTTAGGGCCTGGACACTGGATGCCGATACCCAGGGCAAGCCATGAATTATCACAGCTTGGTGGATGTATCATGGCTTGGTGGAGGCTTGTTAGAGACACGAGAATTTCACTTAACTGAAAAGGTGGAAAGTTTCACTTGACTGGGAACTAAGCCAAGGTGGCAGTGCAATGCAGGGCTACGGGTGCTCCTTCCACAGCCTTGTGGAGGGATCTGAGCCCTCCAGTGAATCTGGGAGATACATCTTAAAGTTGCTTGTTCTCTTTTCCAGCCACTTTCCTCCTTAGCACCTTCTCTGGAGGGTTACTCCTTGCCTGCTTTGGGAAGCACTTGGAGACACAGGAGCACAGGGAGCTAAGAAGGGAAAAAAGTACAGTTCAAAACCAAAATGGTTAAAAGTGATCTTCAAACGTCAGGCTGCCTCAGGGAAACAAGAGCTCACCTCAGCTCCATTTAGAGGGATGTTGGGTAGAAGGAATTTTCTTCTTTCAAATGTATGTGCATTTATACTGCATAAAAATGTAGTTAAATGCAGGCCTCTGTGTGACTGAAGAGCGAATATTAAACATAAACGGGTTGCTTCACATCTGGAAGGAAAGCAAATCAGCATTGCTTCTCCACAGGGTGAAACTGAAATGTGAGCCTTGCAATCTTATTACTAGGCCAGGGAGAAATGAAATAGAGAGCTGAGAATCAGTATGAGGTAAAATATGCCATTAAACTATCAGATGAAATCGGGACAAAAGAGGAGAAATGCAGGTGCAGGAGGAGAAAGAAGAACAAATTTTGTCTTTTGGACAAGTTGAGGGGGTTTTGTGCAATGGCCTAATACATGTTTTAGGAGCTGTTCTCTCTCAATGAGTAAAACAGTAATTTGGAAGGATTTTTCTATGATCTTCAACATTTTTTACCATTTTTTCCTCTGTTTTCTCTGACAGTTTTTTGTGTGCTTTGCCACTTAAAACAAGGAATTTAGAGGAAATGTCTCTTCTGTGAACTGGTCTGGTAGAACCATAACCAAACATAGAATATCAAGATAGTCAGGAAAATGTAGCTTCCTCACATGAAGAACATTGAGTTTTCTCAGCCAGATAGGAAATGTCTGTGAATAGATTCACTTATTACAATCACAGCTTGCATGATCCTTTTCCAGCTCTTTCCTTTCCCAAAAACCTGCACGGGAACACTGTCTTACTCAGCAAATAGCATGAATACATTCACTGAATAGTTCACAGTGAGTAGGTACTGAGCAGGTCACAGATGGAGACACAAAGTCAGCTTTTGTCAGCTGGTGATTAATTCTGCTTTCAATAAAAGAAATCATGTAATTGGTTGAATCTATTTAATATTGTTTATTATAATTATTATTATAATTTTCTTCCTTCAGTTTGTGAAGTTTTTCCCTTATATAATACAGTTTCCAAATACTGACTACTCCACCAATATAAACAATTATTTAAGATTTTTTCTTTGTAATACACTCCTGACAATGCATATGCAATGCCTAGAAATGTGAAGACAGTTCATTCAGAGAAACAAATCTAACATCTACTTTTTAAATCAGAAGACAGAAGCATCAGAATAAATGCAGAATCTGCCTCTGAAACTGTCCCTATGTGTGTCCCCTCCATTTGCTGATCCTTATTCATTGTCACGAGGTGCTAATCTCCAATTCCTCATAATTTCTTTCTGGTTTTAGATGGTTACAGCAGAGAGCCAAAACAAATTTTCTGTCATCCATCTCCCCAGCTGAAGAGAAAAGTGGAAGATTGAAATAAGCATTTTGACCACAGGTTACTGTCAGCAGTCACAAAAGCTCCACAAATAACAGGTAAATCTGGGATCGCTGTGCTTCACCTGCAGGAGGTGGTTTACACATCTGAAAGTAGAATAGGATTAGAAGGAACCTCAGTATGTGATGACAAGCAGCAGAAATATGAATCTTTATATCTAGAGGCTGACATTAACTTCCATATGCTCCTCAGAGGAAGCTTATAAGCGAATAATCTGCTGATTAGGATTGCACTAATTAAAGTGAATTATTTGAAAGAAAGACAAAGTGGAGTTTATCAAGGAATTCACTCAGAGCACATACTGCTGCCAGCCTTGTTTTAATTTACCTAACACTACTGCAGTCTACATGAAACTCTTCTAGTATTCCAAAGTGCCTCTGTCATCAAAATTTTCGTGAAGAATTGGGGGACTCATCTGGGGAGAAGGTAAGTAGGATTAGGCTGCTGTAGCTTTGTGCTGGTTTTTTTTTTTTTTTTTTTTTCTTTGAAACATCTCAGGTCCGACTTGAAGCTTCCATCCTGGAAAGATTGCACTTCCCAAGAATTTGTTTTGCTTGGGTTCTCTGTCACACTGCAATAATCTTTCCCTTCAGTCAAGAAAACAACAGCACATCTGCACTTTACCATTTTGTTAACAGAAATTTAATGAGATGGAAGACACAAGTCAGTTCTGGTGTGGGCTCTGGGAAATCTCTCCTAATCCAGGAGATCTCTCCTAACCCTAATCTCTGCTAACCCAGTATTTGGCTGTACCAGTAGATTCAACAAGGCTAAGGAACATTCCTAGGCCTGATGTTGACACAGGTGATCTATGACTCGCCAAAATTATTTTTGGTTTCTGAGGAGATGATCAGAGACTGTTGCAATAGTCAATTTTTAATACAGCCATCCTAAGTCTGCAGGGTAAAAGACTTTAGTATTATTGTTAAAAATGTTTTTTTGATGCTGTCTGGCTTCAGTTCCACATAAGAAGTATGCTAATTTAATATTATGGGTAATGCACCAGTGTCCAAACTTTTGAGTTTTCATGCTATGAATAAGACTGCAGACCATCTGCTTTATTTCACTCATCTCGTTACCCAGTGTGTTAGAACTTTTTGCCACACAGTTCCTCCTCTTCTTCATGCATCTAATTTGCAAGTGTGAACCCCACTTTGTGATTAGACTTTCATTTGTGGTAGTCAAGAAAACACCCAAAATGTGAGAGTTCTCCATCTGTTCTGGTAGCAAAGTTTAAATTCAGCCCCAGTGCAATGTGAAATATTTAGCCATGTTGTATCCAAGCTGCTGACTGGATTCACTGAAATCAGTGCAGACACTCTGGGCTCTTTCTGATTGATGGGAGAAGATATTTAAATTCTATATTCAGGTATATATAATTGCATCTATAGTTATGAATGCATTATGATTTTTGTCAGTGAGCACTTCTGGTGAAAACTTATCTCTCCTATAAGAAGACTTCTGAATGTTTTTCAGTCACCTTTCCCTTTTTTGTAGTTGAACAATTTACATTTCTTCCTTTGGCTAGGAATGGGCCATTTCTTGGGTTCTGGTCATAATTTCTGGGTCAGCTAATAAACCCTCTTTTTATTTCCTACTTAAATGCTGTGTATTAGAGAACTGTTGAGTTGGAAAATGTTAGCTTCATTTAGCTATTGTTGAGTTTTGCTGAGAAAGGGGATGGCTAGTTCATATACTGTGTCCATTTTCAGAGGTAAAATGTATTTAATTGGGCTATTTTTGCTGCAAGTTCACAAAGTTTCTGCAGCATGGACTCCAATTAAGCAACTGAATCTGATATGAAGCAATTGAGACTGACCCAGCTGTCTTGTAGCACCACAGCAAGCTGCTGTGAATGGCAAGAGGGAGCAAAGTTCCCTGTGAAGTGCATTCACACCACATAAAATAGAAGATTCTGGGGTCTCTCCAGAAGTTCCTTAAGAGAGCAGGTTAGAGAATATAGCTAACCAATTCAAGCAAAAACA
Organism: Trochalopteron elliotii; assembly: GCA_024734555.1. Classification (NCBI taxonomy): domain Eukaryota; kingdom Metazoa; phylum Chordata; class Aves; order Passeriformes; family Leiothrichidae; genus Trochalopteron; species Trochalopteron elliotii. The sequence goes on from JANPWX010000042.1 coordinate 4,734,857, forward strand.
TGTGAATACCTTCCACTGCTAACAGCAGTGCTTGAGAGAGGTAAGGTGTCAGGAATAAGTAAACTCTGATATCTCACAGGACCAGACCCAGGGCTGTTGTTTCTCCTCACTCAACTGCAGCTGTTTACAGTGTGAACAGCTCTACCTGTGCCACTTACTGCACCTGCATCACAGTCAGAGGTGAGAAATAAATACAGAGTATTTCTATTCTTCCAAATGCCTGTCTTATGTTGAGATAAATTGCACACAGTTCCTCTGTGCTCAATGCTGAGAAGGCTCAAGGTGTTTAGCTCAGATTCCAATTTGTAGGAACCCAGTTTGTAGATATTTTTTTCAAGCAGGTAAAGTCTATGCTCTTGGACTCAGGTCAATGACCCAGAACTAGTGACTGACCTTGGCTCCTCTATTTCTCACTCCTCTGGGCTTTCACATAGTAATAAAAATTAATCTCCAGTTTTCTTGAGTCAAACAGAAAAAAAAATGGGGTTTCCAGAAAGTTTATGTATAAATTTATGAGGCAAGCTGAAGGAGAGAAGTGACTATTCACTTCTCCTAAAAGCCCTGTAATGGAACAACAGGCAGTCCTGGAGATTGTAGTTGTGATAGGTTCTGTTTAGGGCTCAGTTACACTGATGAAATCAGTAAACTCATAAATTGTTTTTGCATAGTTGCTGCTGTCTTCTAGTGTGTGTGCTGTGGCATTCCTAAAGTGCTTTGGGATGCTTCTATGGGTGTACACTGTTGGCAAGGAGGATTTATTTGTGGTGTTGAGACCAGGTGGGTTGTGAGGCCTGGCTCTCCCACCATGGTGGTAAAGTTTTCTCTGCCATAGCACACACACTCCCAGTGAGCCTCTGAAGTCAGGAAGAGCTCCTTTACTCCGATGAATTGGTTATCCAACCAAACTGAGGCATCTGAAAAGAGATGTCATCAATAGATATGGGGAGATGCACACTGCAGAAGTCAGTTTCCTTACACCAAGAGAACGGACTCTTAACTTCGGAATGCAGAAGTCTCCCAGTGTCCCCAGATATCTGAAATACCCATTTTTCACAGGACCACCCTCATCTCAGTAATGTTCTCTTCTTTCCCTGACAAGAGGCTACTGAAGCTTTGCTAACTTGCTCTCAGGCAGCCCTTTTTTGATAGCAAAATTTTAATTTCTGTATTCCCAGCATTGGGTCTTGAGCAGGATTTGAAGGCTCAGTGAAGCATTGCTCCTGCTTGCTGCAGAGGGCCAGGCTGGGCTCTGGGATGCAGGGGTGGAGATGTGGTCACTAATGCAGGCTGGAACTAGTTTATCAAGGCTCCAGCTTTTGGCTATTAAGCAACCCTTCCAGTAGCCAAAAGCTTTGCAAAAGGGGTTCACATGTTCCTTCAATTTCCTTCTCTGTTTCAATTATTTGAGGTTGCTAGCTGTTAAAGATTCATTGCTGGGAGATCTGAACACATCACCTTCTGCTCAGAGGAGAGCTTTGACTTTCTTCTGCCCCTGCAGCTTTCTTTTCCCCTGGTAGGGAGAATTCCAGTTCCAATCTGCTTTCAACGCAAATTGCAAGGCCTGCAGGTTTGATTGAAGCTGCAATTTCCTGAAGCCATCTTCAACAGTATAACATCTTGTCCCATGCTTAGAGCTGCTAAAGCAATTTCTATAATTTTCTGGATGCAGCAGCTTCTGTAGCATCCTTAGAATTGCCAGGTGAGATCCCATCACCAGTATATCTTACCCAGCATATTTTTGGGGTCTTTTTTTTTCCTTAGTAAAACCGGCAGTACTGGAGCTGTAGAAAGATATAAATCTCAGGTAATACATGGTTTCATTGCACATTGCTCAATTCCTGTTATATCTCCTGATATCAGCTTTACTTAGCACATCCAGCTGTCTCTCTGAATATCATCCTTAGCACTGCAGTATTTACTTCAATACCTCTCAAAACCACTTGTGGACTATGTGAAATATTTCAGCAGGAGAAAATCTCTCCTGCAAGACCTAAGATGGAAAGCATTTCTAGGCTGTTTCTCCTTGAATATGCTGCAGCACCAGGATCTTGGTGAGTGATTATTGGAGATTTCTAGAAAAGCTGATGGAGTACATCTCTTTTACATTTTGCAGTAGGTTGTGAGCAGAGAGACCTGCAGTCCTGTTAAACCCAGAGTCCCCAAGGATGCCCCACATTTCCCTCTGCACTGTGTGTCAGCCAGCCCACAGCCCAGACACAGCTGTGCAGGGAGAGCAAAAGGGAAAGCCTGGATTTTGCAGAGGAATGTGCAAACAGCCAAAGACATACACAGGGACAAGAAAGTATTTATTCCACAAAAAGTCTTCTGATTTCTCAAAACATAAAGATCCCCTTGTGAAAGGAAGCAAAGTACAAATGATCATGAGAGGTGCCAATAGAAAGGTACAGAGAGAGATTACTGTCATTAACTTCAGTCCATCTTCAAGAAGAGGTGGATTGTCTGCAATCCCATATGTCCTCCAGTCCCCCTTTCAGTTTTGATTAGTTCCTTGAAGGCAGATCATTTTGCTCTTTTATTTTTCCCTGTAGGAATAGGACATTTAATGAAAAGGAATTAAAACAATATTTTAAAATATTTTTTTCCTCTGTGGAAAAGGATGTAACAGTTGTCTATGTAAGCTGGAAATGTAGAAGAGCTCAGTTCATAGATTCCACTCTAAAAGTCACTTTCCTGACTTTAATGAAGGGTGTATTTTCTTCTACCACCTCCTACAATACTGTTGTGTTAAATATTGCAGCACAAAAACTGAAATCCTACTGACGGGGGCTGAAAGAATTTAAAAGCCATTAAATCATTACAATAATGGGTGCAGTGAGTGCGTTCTGGGAAAAACAAATATACTACAAGAGACACAAAAACAAAAAGATGATTGGATGTAGCCAATTTAAAGCGAGAAATGCACCTTCATGGCAGGAGAAACAGAAGATGCTGAAAATAACAAGCAGTTGGGGAATAGTGGCTCCAGGAAATAAAGAGATTTTTCTCTCTAGACACTTGACTGTGCTCTTACAAAATTGTGTAAGTGTGCTGGTGTTAACAGAGAGACCAGAATAATTGTGAGCAGAATTGGGAACTACTGTGTAAATAAGGATAGCTGGACTGGAGTCATGAACTTCAGCAAGAACCTGTTGTTCAAAAACTGATTTAGTTTCACAAGTCATTACTGTGCTATTGGTGGAGTTCCCCGTAGAAGAATTAGATTAAGTGATTCAAATTCCTGGTGGGCATCTATCTACATCTGAAATCCTGCCACCTTTCCTGTTTGTCAATACACCAGCTAATCCATTAAAGATAACAGGAAAATCAGACTGCAGGAATCAAAACTCTCTTTGATATAGTTCTAAGCTAAAAACTGCCTCTACCAATGCATGAACTCAAGTTTTCACACAAAGCTGGCTAACGTGGATAAAAAAAAAGATTTCAGCCTCCAGACTTATTCCTCTAGCACTATTCACTAACAGAACATTTCTTTTTAATTTTGATCCATTTTCCTCACATCTAGCAAGGCTTTCTTTCTAAGTCTGATAATTATGATAATTTCATAATCCATAATGCAGCCATACAATATTTATGCTCTGTGGCAACAGATAAGAATGATAACAGCTCTCTGGAGAACCAGAGCATGTAACCACCAGGAAAACTTAAGGTGTGACAGTTGTCACTGAAGTTTTCCACCTTCAGAAACACCCACAACCTATTCCCTCAGCCTCCCACACCTGCCAAGGGTGCCTTACTGTCTGTTCTTCACAGTAAAGGTGAGAAAACCAGAATTAATATTGTTGATGACACCAGAATAAGTAGCCCTGCTCTGTGGTCTTCTTGCTGCTTGTCTGCAGGTTTTGATGCTCACCAGACCTTTGGTGAATTGGTTCTGCTCAACAGACAATCCAAAAAACACAACCAGCAAAAAGTAAAGTGCTTTATGCCTGCTGTGGGAGTTGAACCAGTTCAGCAGGCATCACACACAGCAAACTGGCACAGGGAAAGGGAAAAAAACAGGAGGAGGAGGAAGAAGGAAGACCACCCTCTTCCACAGCTTCAAACCCTCACTGTAAAGCAGCTCATTCTGTGTTTGGCATAGTAGTCCCTATGACTTGAAAGGGGACCCCAAGTATTTCTAGTGACCCAGACGGAGATGGGCTCATGCATCAGAGAGCAATAGAGTGTGAAGTCACAATGAGATCTATCTCTTCTCCAGTCCGAACAAATGCTCTTTTCATTTTCCCTCAATGAATTTTGCTTCTGAGAAGAACAGATCCTCCAGGACCACATGCACAACTCAGAAAATAATCTAGATACAGCCTAACTAAAAATCCTTCCCCCTGCCCCTATAGCTCACCTCAGATAAACAACCAGTTAACTGGTGCTGACTGCTGTTAATTAATTAACATTGGCTCCTAAGAACTCATCTGATTACACCCTTCATTACAGTTGGAAGAAAATAGTTTCTGCTTCCCTAATAATATATGGGTTAATGTATTCATACCCAAAATCAATACAATTTTTTTCTTCCACTGTTAGTCTTCAAGGGAATAATGGTTGTTTTTCTAATCTATTAAGAACTGTATACTAATTATATTTTTTTTTTACTCCCTTTCTCTGGAGCCTTGTTAGGTTATAAATTAATCATTAATTGATTTAAAAATGCAAGGGTTTGGAGTTTTAATTTTAAAGAAATTTGAATTCTAGTGCTTCAGAGCCTGCCTCAAGCAGAGAGGAACCTCTAGACTGATTTTTAAAATAATCTCATTGTCCATTTTACTGTTTTTCAGAATGTATGCAGGTTTTCTAATAGACTGTGCGTCACTGGAATAGTCAGCAAAAGCTTGTACATGTTTTCAACTCTCATTGTTAGAAGAAGCATCCCGATTTTTCTATCTGCCCATCAGCTTTGAAATTCTCTTGTGCACGGACCCAGTGGGAATGTCCCAGATCCCTCTGACAAGAAAAGAGGAAGAGGGACAAACCTATGCACAGGTACTGGCACACATGGGGACACACACCTCTGCTTCTCCTTCCAGCCTGGCAGCCAGGCTGCACAATGACAGCTCCAGCAGAGTGATAATCCAGTTAGCAGGGATTGCAGGAGACATTTAAATAGTGATAAGAGAAATGCCCCAGCTTCCTTTTGCTACTTAAGTCAGCAGATACCAAACACCTTGCTAGGCAAGTGATTACCAATAAGTAACATGTAATTCCACTCTTTAAAATCCCTGCAGTGTACATTATGTAACAGGGATGGATTTTTAATTCTTTTTCTTTTCTGCTTTTCTTTTTTATTCCATTTCCCTACTTTCCCTTTTCCTCCCATTTTCCAGATGCTGAGGCAATTTTGTTGGACACAAAAGCTTTATCTCCTTTTCTTTGTAGTAATTTCCTAAATTCTAATATGTTTTCCCCCACACAGACACATTTGGTGAGGAAAAAAATGTAGTCTTCTGTTGTCTAGCAGGAGAAAGAGAACAGAAGTACCTTGCTGTGGAGGGAGACCTCTGACCACATCTATAAATATTTGGCATTTTTGAGTCTTAGCTCATTTTACTGGCTGATGACTCGGCTGGTGAGAATACATGGGGAGGCTTCTATGCCTGATTTAACTAATGCTTTTGGAACCCATTTTTCCTATGCAGCCAAAAAACGTAGACCTCATTCCAGGCAGTTTTGAAACTCACAGAGCAGCACTCTTAATACTGAAAGTGGTCTATAGCTCAACTACTAAAGTTCAGGAGAAAAAAAAAGTATATTCACCTCATGTAGGTTATTTTTAAAATGAGTGGGCTTAAAGCTTTATATTCCCATTGCTTCCTGAGCCTAAGGATTTTGTGATTTAAGGAGACTTTTCATCCACCTAAGCCAAGAGGCACATAAGTTTCTGCTGAGGAAAAAAAGAATTAAGTGACTCTTGCTCCAGTTGCTAGGCATGGCATGATGTAGAGGGAAGCAGTGCATAACTGATGGGAGAAGGTGAGATGTTCCTTTGTAGCATATGAGGAGTAACAGCTAAGCTGTGCTCTATGAGCAGGAATTAAAAGCAGCCTCTTGCTCAGTCAATTGCTTATCCAAATGAGGAGAGCAAGGTGTAAGGAGAATTCATTACTTGTTGGCTTGGTTGATCAGTCTCATAAGTACTCAAACCTAACAGCCATTGAATAATCAGCAACTTCCATCACTGGGTACGTGAGTAAAGCTCATATGCACCTGTCACATAAAGGATGAGAATAACCAGGTTAAGCCATAACTGAAGATAATCATTTGATGCACAGTCCAATGTATTGATAAGCAAGGATGGCAGCACTTCAGTGTCACAAATGCTGAAACAATGCCAGGGACTGGTTTATTCACCTTGAGAAGGTACATTCAGCTCTCTCCAGCACCTCTGAGCTCTGGGGTTAAGGTGTAGTATCAGAATGCTCCTGAAACACAGCAGTGATGTGCTTCTGACATCACTGTTCCTGTTCACAGAATAATAGAACATTTAAATAAAGACTCAATGCACCAGTCCAGCCCAGTGTGAAAGTCAGGGCTGAGCAGTCTGGCCAGTGATAAACAGCAGAAAAAAATGAAGGCAAAACCATGCTGTGTGTGTGAGACAGCCCCTTCCATGCTCTATTCTGCAAGAGAGGTTGGCATGGTCCTGGGAGACAAGTTGAAGGAGGTTAAAGCATAGAAAGTTAGTCAGTTTGCAAATTAAAATGCAGGTCTCCTTCCCACTCACCTCCTTGCCTGTCCTCACCTCCCAGCTGAAAACAAATAGAACTGACTGAAACCATTTTTTTTACTTATTTAAGAAATATTGTAATTCATGCTCTGTGGAAAAGAAAAATCTCTGCCCATGCATATATCTTTGCTTGCTCCAGTTATCCTGAATATGCATCACTGCCTGCTACTTATGGCAGTGTTCCAGCTCCTCTCCTCTCCTCTCCTCTCCTCTCCTCTCCTCTCCTCTCCTCTCCTCTCCTCTCCTCTCCTCTCCTCTCCTCTCT